>PVIY010024865.1:0-37476 GCA_004026745.1 Myrmecophaga tridactyla
CAAAGAATCCAAGGACAGCCGGCCAGTCAGAACACTACCGACCCTAGGAGGAAGGAATCCATGTAATCTCTGAAAACGTGAGCCAATAAATTCCTGTTGTTAAGCCAATCTATTGTGTGGTATTTGCCATAACAGTTGGAAAACAAAGACAACAGACAAGTTTCTTTGCTGTTGTCTTTGGTGTGGCAGGTTTAAGTCTAACTCACCCTTAAACTGAGGATGTAGCCTCTTTTAAACTTAGATTTCTACAAGTGGCTCCTGTTAGACTCCCTAACTCTGCTGGGTCCTGGGTTTCATCTCCTGTCCCCTGCCCTTAATGTTGTCAAATATGAAGTTTAAGGCCACCAAGATTCAGCAGTTATCCTTGGAGGTGAAAACTGCGCTAATAACCTCTCTGATTCTCATTTTCCCTTTGATTTTAGTTTCAGAAATTCCTTACATTCTGACCAGCTCAGTGATACTTTGGAAAATATGTTTTATATTTTGTCTAGTGTGGTTGTTCTTATAAGAGAATTGTTCAGGTTATTTAATCCACCATATTGCCAGAATGGGACATTTCTTATTAAATTTTCCCATTTTAAAATGTTGTATTATATATAATAATTAATATTTCTTATTTTTCAGAATCCATTGTGTTCAGTGTATGCAATAAAAATATTGCGTATAATTAAAATTGAATATTAAACAACTTTTTTTTTAGTATAAGTATGTCCCACATAATATTTGGTATATACTAAAATTATTCATTGTTTATATGAAACACAAATTTAATTGGGTGTCCTATAGGTTGTCTGTAAACCCTAATTCTGTGTCTCATCTAAACTGAGCGATGAAAATTATTTGGACAAGAGGAAATTCAAATGGCTAAAAAGCACATGAAGAGATGTTCATCTTCATTTGCTATAAGGGAAACGCAAATCAAAACCACAATGTGATATCATCTCACACCTACTAGAATGGCCACTGTTAGACAAGCAGGAATCTACTTGTGTTGGGAAGGATGCGGAGAAATACGAACACTTATTCACTGCTGGTGGGAATGTAAAATGGAACATCCACTGTGGAAAACAATTTGGCAGTTCCTCAGAAAACTAAGTATTGAGTTGCCCTACGACCCAGCAATTCTGCTACTCGGTATATACCCAGGAGATCTGAAAGCAGGGACATGAACAGAGATTTGCACACCGATGTTCACAGTGGCATGATTCACATTTGCCAAAAGATGGAAATAATCCAGGAATGTATTAACTGATGAGTGAACAAACTAAATGTGGTATATTCATACAATGGAATATTATGCAGCAGTAAGAACGGATGAGGTCCTGCAGCCTATGACAAAATGGATGAACCTTGAGGACATAATGTTCAGTGAACTAAGCCAGACCCAAAAAGACAGATATTGTATGATTTCACCAATATGAACTAATCAGAACATGTAAACTCAGAGTCTTAAAATGTAAAATATAGGGTACCTAGAAATAGACAAAAATTAGAGAAGGGGGAGCAGTTACCTAATATGTACAGAATTGTTAACAAGATTGAACTTAAATGTTTGGGAATGGATAGAGGTGATGGTAGCTCATTATTGGGCTTATAAGTAATAGTGACGTACTGTACGTGAATTTGATTGAAAGTGGTAGTTTAAAGTCATGTATGCAAATAAGTTTTTCCATGAACTACTATAAATGTAAAAAAAATAGAAATAGAGGGGTACATGGGATAAAAGCATAGCTACTGCAAATTATGGACTATAGTTAACAATAATATTTTAATTCTCTTGCATTAATAGTAGCACATTTTCTATACCAATACAAAGGGTCAATAATGGGGGCAATAAGGGGTATGGGAAGATTTGGGCTTTATTTTTTATTCTTGTTTCTGTTCTGGATTAATGAAAATATTCTAAAGTTGATTATGGGTATGTATATACAACTACATGATGATACTGTGAGCCAGTGATTGTATACTTTAGATGGTTTGTGTGATGTGTGACTATATCTCAACAAAATTGAAAAAATATAAATTCAGATCAGATTAGGGAAAAATTATTTATACAAATATATAGCTGCCTCTTTTGGAGAATTAGGTACTATATGATTATATCATTATGTACAAAACTTCTCTGACGTGAAAGCAAATGTGAGTCTTTGTTCCTAAATACGTTTTTTTTTAATTTTCTCAATTCACAAAAGAATGCATGCATGTAAAAAATTTTAAATATTTCAGGCAGTGATAACATCTTTTTAAAAAATTTGTCTTTATACTACACAAGTACTACTAAAATCTAATATTCTTACAAAATCAAACTCAGCAATGAGTTTGCTCAAACTTAGCAATGAGATAATTGTATTTTATGTCTAGGTAGTAGGGTAAGAACATAGCTAAGTTAGTACAGCAGCATCTGTTAGTATTAGACACAGTGTGTGAGTTGGCACAAAGTGCTTCATTTCTGAGAAAGTAAAAATCCCATATAAAGCACCATGGAAAGCCCTTGACTTTAAAACAAAATTCCTGAATCAAGAGGAAATAAAATAATCTGTGGAAAGGCTCACATTTATAACGCACCATAGTCAGTGAGCTTAGTTATTTACTAGGAAGAATTAGACCCGTTCATCTTATTCACATTATGTAACCCTCAATTAGTAGCAGCAGCTCGACCCTAAAATGAACCAGATAAACAGCTGCAGGCTAAACACAGTAAACTCTCCAATGGCCTAGCTTAAAACATCGGCATGATGGACATTGAATGCGAACACATTTCTGCGTTGCTCACAGAAGACAGATTTTACATTTTCAGCTTTTTTTTTCTTTTTTCAGAACTAGACATAGAAATTTGGGGGGTTTTAGTTTCAGAATTCTGCAACCTGGACATAATGAAATACTTATTTAAAATAAAGACTATCAATGCGCCCTCCATGATTTCAAGAGCAGCTACCACGGCCTGAGCTCTCACACGTGTGAGCACAGAGTTTCTCAGACAAGTTAGCAATCAGACGTCAGCTGTGCCCAGATGGAGGGCAGGTCATTTACAGAATTGTCCATCCAGCTGAGGAGAGCTCATTCCATTGCCTATTCAACCACCATTCCCCTGTTCCTCCCTCTTCCTTACGGACAGAACCCCATTTATTCAGTTAGTGGGGGGAGATAGAGTGTTGCCAGATAAATACATGTAATACTGGGCTATGGGGCACCCTGTGCTTTTTTGTTCTTGCTAAATCTGGTAACCTCAATGGAAGGAGCTCTCTCAATCCCAGGGAAGAAAAATTCCATACTAGCAATAGAGCAGCCCCAGTTTTGAGTCGATCATGGTCATGTTAATCCCCTTAACTAGCGATCAGTCTGAGAATGGTTTATTACCCATGTCAGAATACTGAGATGATGAGCAATTCTACTGAGGAGAAAAGCCTTGTGAACAAGTCCTTCGTTTTCCCCTTTTCTTTCTCTTTGAAAACAAGAATCAGAAGTATAGTATAGCCATCTTTTCACTCAATAAACATGAGGGGAAAAAATGATCCCTCAGGCCCTTGCAGGGGGTCCCCAAGTCCCTTCCTTTTCCAACTACATTATCTGCATGAGGCCACATTTCCTTCATGTATCTGAACCAAACCCACAAGCCCCAACAAATTGACTGCAGAAGCAGATATGAAAATTAGCTCTTCTTCAGATGTGAGTGATTTGCAAAACTATAAAACAATGCACTATTCCCACTGAATTATTTTTTTTTGGAAAACAGAGTAAGGATTTATTACTGCTTTTTTAAATGAATTATTAATTTTTTAAAACACTTTCAATCCTTAGTACAGTAAATATAACCCACGTAAACAAACGCTGTTTGGGGGTCCTCAATAACTTTTAAGAATGTAAACAGATATGGTTCTCAAGTCTGAGATCTACTGACTCAGACAATCATCCCAACAACTCAAGCTGCTCAAACAGTATCCACTGGTACTTCTTTGACTTCTTGTAACATGAGAAAAATAAACTCCTATTTGATTCCTAGTAAGGTTTTCAGCTACCTGCAGCTAATAACAATCTTAAGTGACTGACTAGCTAACTCAACAAGGATGAGTCATGTGCTGGTTGAATCTATTGTGAACCCCAGAAAAACCAAGGTCTTTTAATCCTCACTCAATATTGCTGGGTGGGATCTTTTAGACTGTTTCCATGGAGATGTGACCCACCCAGTTGTGGGTGATAACTTTTGATTAGATGGTTTCCATGGAGATGTGTCTCCATCCATTCATTCCCTTTTAAGAGAGAACCATTTTGGAAAAGCTTGAGAGAACCACCAGAGCCAAAAGAACCAAGAATGGACAGCCCCAGGGAAGCCGCTGAAGAAGCCTTATGAAATGAGGAGAGAAAACCAGCAGACATTGCCATGTGCCCTCCCAGATGAGAGAGAAACCCTGAACTTCATCAACCCTTTCTCTGGAGTTAAGATATCTTTCCTTTGGTGCCTCAATTTGAACATTTTCACGGCCTTAGAACTGTAAACTTGCAACTTATTAAATTTCCCTTTTTAAAATCCATCCTGTTTCTGGTAGAGTGCATTCTGGCAGCTTTCAAACTAGAGCAAGTCACTATTTAAAAAATTAATTGAAAAAGTAGCATTTTAACTATTTTATTGACCAGTAATAAAATGGCAAGAAATATGATTTAGAGAAAAAAAGAAAAAGACAAATGGAAATCTGTCAAAGGCACAAAGGTGGTTTTAGAAAATTTGCTTCATAATTTTCACCTGTATTTTCCTTACCTCTAGAGATGTATCTCCATAAAAAAGTTATTATTGTATTAACTACATCATAACAGGATAATTAATTGAGATCAAAATAAGTATCCTGTACTACCTACCTAAGGAGATCACCTTGAAAGGTCAGGCTTTCAAGATTTTAGTTAGATTCTTTGATTTTGAAGCTTCTTAATTACAGATAGTATCTTTGTGTTCTTTGTTCCATTGCATTTGACTTTCCAACCTCCTTATTTCTGCCGCATCATAATTATCTTATTCTTGTAAAATACCAGTGATGTCTCTTAAGCTCTTACCCTTTATACCTACATCTTTGTACACTGAACATTCATTTATACAGTATTAGCAATGAGGCTTAAGAGTCACCCAGAATCTTTATATAAAATATTTTTTACTATTCCTTCATTTAAGAAAAGGGCATAATAAATTCCTGCTACATCAACAACAGAGTAAAAAACATGTATCTTTGGTGTACCTTCATTTAACGATATAAAAGTGAACATCAGATAGGTATATTTCCCATCTTTCTTGGAAACCACTCATTATGGTATTTGGGGGTGGGAGATAGGGTAAAAAAGTCTTACATTCAGAGTCACTATGCTTTTAAAGCATAACTAACAGTAGTAAATTCTGTTCTAAGCCATTTAACTGATGAGAGTAACCCACTGTCAGTATATTTTTAAAGCTAAATGTTTGCTTGTTCTGGAAAGAACATACCATGATGGCATTTCAATCCTGCAAATGCTGGCAAGTAAAATGTAGCAAATCTGGCATTAAACTAGAAAAGGTCAACTAACTTTATCTATTCAGAGCCCAGTAGCTTTCAAGGACTAGTTGTTTAAAAAGAAGAAACACCTGCTTCAGTAGGTCTTCAAGTTTGCTTTTGAATTTTAAGATAATTTTCATAGACAACTGTTTTAGTTTGTAAGCTGCCAGAATGAAATATAACAAATTGGAATGACCTTTATAAAGGGAATTTAATAAGTTACAATTTTACAGTTCTAAACCTATAAAAATGTCCAAACTAAGGCATCCAGGGAAAGATAGCTTCATTCAAGGACGGTCAATGGATCAGGAGCACCTCTATCAGATGGGTAATCATGGGGCGGTCACCTGCCAGTCCCTTGTTCCTGGGCTCCGTTTCTTTCAGCTTCTGTTCCTGTGGGGGCTCCTCACTTTGCTTCTCGGCTTCTCTTGGCTCTCTCCAGGTTTTGGCTTGCTTAACATCTCATGGTGACATCTGCTGAGCTCCAAGCATCTCTAAACATCTACATCTCTGTTCTCCAAGTGTTGTCATCTGTGTGAGTTCTGCTCTAAGATTTCTGTTGGCTCTCTTTCCAAAATGTTTCCCTTTTTAAAGACCCTAGTAAAATAATCAAGACCACCTGGAATGGGTAGAGTCACATCTCCATTTAATCAAAAGGTCACATCTACAATTGTGTGCGTCACATCTCCATGGAGAAAATCTAATCAAAAGTTTCCAAACTACAATATTGAATCAGGATTAAAAGAAATAGCTGCCCCCCAAAATTGAATGAGGATTAAAACATGGCTTTTCTGGGCTGCATAATACTTTCAAACTGGAACAAACAATAGCTCAGATTCCTTTCCAGGTGGTGACAAGGACTCTTGGAAAATTCGGCTTTTTTTTTTTTTTGCATGGGCAGGCACCGGGAATCGAACCCAGGTCTCCAGCATGGCAGGCGAGAATTCTGCCTGCTGAGCCACTGTGGCCCACCCAAAGCTGGGCTATTTTAAATTTCAATCTTTTAACGTATTGTTAAAAAGACTTATTTTAGTCAATTTTTATAAAAATGAGAAGGAAGATAAAATGCACTGGGAGAAAGTTTTCCTTAGTCAATATTAACTGAAAAAATACACACACACACGCACACACATTCACACATAGAATGTGTGCGTACTGACGATATAATTGCCATTATGAGAAAACAGAGCAAAGAGAGAGACAAGATTCTATACTTCAAAGAATGCAAGAATTGACTATTTGGAGAGGGAAGATGCTAAAGCCTTAGGTATCCCATCAAAAATAGGTACCTAGTTCAGCACCATTCACCTCCCCAAAAGGGCGGTAGAGAGGTCTTGCTCTCTCAGGCCCATGTGTGGTAGTTTAAGAATTGAGGTCTCCCCAAGAGCCCTTCTCTCCCAGGGGAACTTCCTTTTCTATAAAGTCTTACATGGAGAAGCGTGGCCCCCCGGATTCCAAAACAGTGATCTAGAGAGGCCTTTATTTTCAAGATGATGCTGAAACTTAAAAGCAATTCAAAACTTTGTGCATATTGACCCCATTAATATGTTCAGGTTATGGAGAAGACAAGTCATCTCGTCTTGTTGAATGTAATGAAATTGACCTGTAAAACACTTTCACATTTTTCAACCTAATGGAATCTTACCTTTCTTCTTTTTTATCTATTTTTGCAGATATCAAAGAATTGATATAAATGCACTTTTTGAAACAATCATAATTTAGCAGTCAAGTGCACAAGCCACAGATTCAAAAATACCTGGATTCGAATACTGCCTGTGTCTCTTCATAGATGTGTGAACTTGTGCAGTTTCTTTACCTTTTTCGGCTTCCTCACCCATAAAATGCAAATAATAAATAGTACCTCCCTCATAGAGTGGTTGCGTGATTATAATGAGATTTCCAGGACATTTATCCCAGGTCCCATGCTATGGTCCTTTTTGGAATATCTTCCAGAGATGCAAGTGCTGATTCCATGTACTGCAGTGAGAGAATGCTGAGAACATCAGGACTAAATGACTCTCAATTGTTTTTTTTTTTCAGCCTCCTGCCTCTCTGGAAATCAGCTGGCTTCCGCTTGCTCCATTTACTGTGTACCAGCCAATACAAAATGAAATGTTCATGCTGTAATTAAAAAAGTAAGCTCATCCCAGAGGATCCCCATGCAAGGTACACATCAGTGTTTAACAAATAATCCATGGATCCAAGCACAGGGACAGGGTAGAACAGCTTACTTGCTGCCCGAAGGCCTTCTCTAAAATTAGAATTTGTCAAATGCAGGAATGGAGGTGCCATAGCAGAGCTGATCATATTCAGTTAGTGGTTCATTTGCTTTCTGAAGTGGGGTGGGGTGGCTATGTTCTTGCTGAGGTTTTAAGTGTTAATCTGGCACCTTTATTAATATGTCACAGAATTAGAGAGGCAGTGTGACAATGTGATTAAGGGAAGTCTCTGGAGCGGGCCTGGGTTTGGCGTTGGCTTTACTGCTTACTGGCTGTGTGACTCTTCACTAATTACTCGACCTTTTTCTGATTCCTAATCGGAGATGATAATGGAACGTACCTCATTACTGGTGGATGGGCCAATTAAACGAATATATACAAAGCAATTAGAATAGTGCCTGACAAATCATAAGCTTATGTGGTAGGTTGAATTAGGTACCCCCCAAAAAACATTTTCTTTATCTTAATCCATTCCTGTGGGGACGAACCCATTTTAAATAGGAACTTTTGAAAAAATGTTATTTTTGGTTAAGGTGTGACCAAATGAATCAAGATGGGTCCTAATCTTTTTAGAGAAGGACACATAGAGAAAGTCACATGAAGAAACCTGAAGCTGGAAGTCAATGGAATCCGGAAGAAAAAGGAGAAGACGTGGCTGTGAGTATTGCCATGTGACGAGAAAAGCCATGGATCCGGGGATCACCAGCAGCCAACCCCACATTGCTACAGTCTTTAGGGACAAAGGACCGCCTTGCTGACACCTCAGTGTTGGACTTCTCCTAGCCTCAAGACCATGAATCAATAAATACCCATTGTATGGCATTTGTTTTAGCAGCCAGGAAACTATGAGGGCATATTTTAAGTGTCTTCTACTATTATTAGTTCTTTTGCATTTTCATTTTAATATAGAGATAGGTTAGTAAGATCCTGCTGTATGTAATGTAATTTTTGAGATCAACATTTCCTAATTGTTAACACGAAGTAGTAATAATGAGACGTAATCAATCTACCAGTACATCCTAGGTATCTCCTGTGTGACTGCCTAAAATATCATATACATGCATGGTATAGATAAATAGCAAACTCAACAAGATAATGTATTTTATTTTCACTCAGCTAGTAATGGTAGCTGGGGTGACAATCTGCTGAGTGGGGGGCAGGAGGTGGGGGCAGGGGGCAGGCTTCCAGGCAGCACCCAGACTGAAAGTTGTTCTCTTCTTTCTGAAACTCTTCCAGCTGCCACAGCACTTACTGTGCAAAAGGCATACAATGGCCAGAATTGAGAGGCCTTTCCTGGCAGCTGTAGCAAGGGTTTTGCAGAATTAGAGTCATATCTATTATAACTAGAGCCATAAAAATGCAATTCACAGATACTCTGTATTTTAGAGTCTGCCCTCTAAGCAATTTCAGGCAGGAGAACTGAGAGTCCCCTGCAATTAAGGCTTCCGCCTTGATAATAGAAAGCGATGCTGTCATCACTTAGTACAGGATACATAGGCAGATCTGAAGGCAAGCGGAGAAAAGGATGGCTCAGAACTGAGGCAGAAACATTTTCCCTTAATCACACCTGCCTTGGGGACTCTCCATTATCTTAAGGATGTGGGACTCCAGAGTGAGTCATTCGTTCGATTTATTTTTCAGAGATGAACCTACAGCCTGCTATATGCCAGACACTGTTTTAGGCTCACAATGGGGAACAAAATGAAGTCCCTGCAACCTTAGCATTTATATTTTATTGGGAGCGGTACAAAATAAATGAAAGATCAGAAATACGATATTTCAGCTGGAGGCAAGTTTTATGCAGATTATTGAAAAATTAAAGAGGCACATTTAGGTCTACCTATAAGTTAGAATTCTACCTGTGGAATGTTTGTAATTCTATACACATTATATAGTTATACCTAGGCTATCCTTGTTCCCAGTTCATTCAATACTATAGATTTAGGCATCTCAACTAATCTTCCTCTGGTCTTTAAAAGCCAAATAAAGCTTGTCTATAAGCATTATTAAAGAGATGGCTCTGAACCTAGAGTGCCAACCTACCGGTGTCGTGAAATTCCTGGTGCCCTAAAAAAAGCCCAGTGCCCAGAGTGTATGTACCAAGTCAGTCGCCTTCTCGGAAGCTGTTGTTACAAATAATCAAGTAGAAGATGCACTATTAAGTGAACAAAAAGCTGGTTGAAAATAAAATAGCAGACATAATATAATCCCACATTTGTTTTAAAATTATGATCATAATGAATAAATCTTAGCATGTGTACAGAGAAAAAAATGAACAGACGAAACGGTCTTGCCCTGTGGTTCCAAATGAAGCCTCTGAAGTCAGAATGGCTGGTTCAAATCCCAACTCTGCCATCGTCTAACTGTGAGCATGAGTAAGCTATCTCCTCTAAGTTTCAGTTCATGAATCTGTAAAATGGGCATAGTAATAATGACATTTCTCTCAGATGGTTGTCTGAGGATTAAATCAGATAATGCAGGTAAAGCACTTAGAACTCAATAAACAAACACGAATATTGGTTAATGTTGGTTAGTATTATTTTAATGATAGTGGTCACTATCATTAAAAAATAATTTTTTATTCACAAAAAATATTTTTGCATCATATTATATATCTATTTTGTAATATATAACTTTTATGTCAAGAGCGTGCATTCTTTTATAATTAAATTAAAATAAATCATAGGGACTATGCAGACAT
The DNA here is from genome assembly GCA_004026745.1 of Myrmecophaga tridactyla. Classification (NCBI taxonomy): domain Eukaryota; kingdom Metazoa; phylum Chordata; class Mammalia; order Pilosa; family Myrmecophagidae; genus Myrmecophaga; species Myrmecophaga tridactyla. The sequence continues at coordinate 10,434 of PVIY010024865.1, forward strand.
TTTCTTATGAGGGGATTCCCCCTGTTCTAACTCTAGCTACATAAAAAATGATCTGCAGAGGAGCCCTGCACAGTTCAATCTGGGTGTTGTTGGAAATGCAGAATCTCGGGGCACCCAGAGCTAATGAATCAGTGTCTGCAAGTTAAAGACCCTCAGGCGATTCAATGCATGGGTCACCGTGAAGAACTTTGCTCCAAAGCCTATGTAAGACCACAGAAAAGTCAAACAACGATTTTGCTACATGGAATTCACATTAACTTAAGAAACACTTGAGATGAAATGTTGAGTTGTCTTTTTTAACATAAAGGCTGGGTTTAGATTACTATATTTATCTTCTAATAAAATTTCGAACTTAAATAATAGTTTGAAAATCAGAAAAGTTATCACTATTTAGGCCATATTTTATAACTCTTAACAAATATTGTCTTTCCAAAATCTTTTTTTTTTTTTGCATGGGCAGGCACCAGGAATCGAACCCAGGTCTCCAGCATGGCACCTGGAATTCTGCCACTGAGCCATTGTCCCACCACCCACCAAAATCTATTTTTGAGACTGAACTGACCTTTAAGAGATGTTAAAATGTATATTGACTGATGATCATTTTAAGATCATTGTATAGAACTTTTCAGAATTTAAATGTTCTTGAAAGTCAACAGTCATCTCAGTATAATTTTATTTCCTTGTTATGTAAAATTTTATTTCCTTGTTATGTGTTTACACAGAATGGATGATTTGGTCCTGATGTTGTTTTTTTTAATGTATATGAGTATATATATGGGTATACTGTGTACATCATAGAAAAAAGTCTTGTGAGATGTTTGAGTTTTAAAACTTGGTCCCCAAATTCCCTGATATCTTTCCCACTGAATGGTGGGTTTATATCCTCTCCACTGATTTTGTTGGTTTGTCCAGAGTGATGTCCCGATGAATCCCAGAGTGATTTGATCAGTGAGTGGAAAAGTATTTGCAAAGTCCCCTTTGGGGAATGGTGAGAACAGGGGAAAATTCAACCTCCCCAAGTTGAATTCTTGATATTCTCACAAGCAGTGTGGCCAACCAAAGCTATAGGCCGAGCCCCCAGTCTTGGAGGTTGTTCATATGAAACTTAACCCCACAAAGGATAGGTCAAGCCTACTTAAAATTTGGCCTAAAAGTCACCCCCAAGAGAACCTTTTTTGTTGCTCAGATGTGGCCTCTCTCTCCAGCTAAAACAACAAGCAAACTCACCACCCTCCCCCTGTCTACATGGGACATGATTCCCAGAGGGGTGGACCTTCCTGGCAACATGGGGCAGAAATCCTAGAATGAGCTGACACTCAGCATCAAGGGATTGAGAAAACCTTCTCGACCAAAAGGAGGAAGAGTGAAATGAGACAAAGTGTCAATGGCTGAGAGATTCCAAACAGTCGAGAAGTTATCCTGGAGATTATTCTTATGCATTAAATAGATATCACCTTGTTATTTAAGATGTAATGGAGAGGCTGGAGGGAACTGCCTGAAAATGTAGAGCTATGTTCCAGTAGCCATGTTTCTTGATGATGATTGTATATCCTGTCCTCTGAAACCTGGACAGGTTTGTGACTGCTTTGACCAATAGAGTATCGCAGAAGTGGCACTCTTCATTCATAAAGCTTCTGGCTGGTTCTCTTGGAATGCTCGCTTTCTGGAAGTTTCTTCTTGAGACAATCCTTCTTAGAGCCCAGCCACCATGTTGTGAAAAGCTCAAGCCACATGGGGATGTAATACAATTGCATGCAGCCTCCAGTCAACAACCCAGCTGAGCCCAGCTGCAGGAAGAGAAACAAAGCCAAAAGCCCAAGTTTGGTCAATGGTGCCTCATCTATCCCGAGCTCCTTTTGCACATACCCATAGGCTACTGATGTCCTTTCTGGATAGTGAATCCCTAACGTGTCCCTGTTGGACGATTCTCCCTGAGATTCCCCTTCCCATGAGCCCTGAGCCCCGTCTGGTTTTGCAAGGTCACCAAAGTCAAATAAATTCAACCCCCAATCAAATATATGGCTGGCCAACCACTGATACTCCACCTCTATAATGCTATAAAGCCGTAGTCCTCAGGTCCACATGCTCTTCTTTGGCTTCACACTCACTTTGTTGAGCCTTATGCTCTTGACATGTCCCCCCGTGGTCCTGCCACGTGTTCGGTGACTGTCTCTAAGTCCTGTGAGTATAACAAAATTTCTTCAAGTCCCTCCTCTGTCTCTCCTCCTTGCCTTACCTGACTGTCCCTTAATAATACAGTCACAAAACACGAATTTTTAGGTCAGCCCGGCCCAATTGCAAGATCTGTCAGTGAACAAGCCACCAGATAACTTTAGTCTCCAGCTGGTGAGTGACCCCAGCAGTTCTCTTCCCAGCTGAGGCCCCTGACATCATGGAGCAGAGAGAAGCCATTCTAGGGTCCCTTAGCTGAATTTATGACACGCAGAATCTACAAACATAATAAAGTATTTGACGCCACTAAGTTTGGAGTTGTGTGTTATGCAGTCATAAATAATTATACTCAAACAGCTAAACAATAGACAACTAAAAACCAAAGAAGCAATAATGGGACTTGGGAATTTTTTTCTTGATATTTTCCAAATTTTCTGTAATATATTTATATGATCTAGTGGCTGAACAACATTTTGCAAAGAATCTCAATAATCACGAAAATACTCTTAGACCAAACTCTTTTCTAGATTAGTTTCCTACTCCTTATCCAGATTTCTCTAACCACATTCTGAAATTCCAAACTCAGGATATAAAAATGCTAAGACTCATCTGTGGATTGATCATGAAAAGGGTTTTTTTTTTTCACCCATGTTACATTTCTTTTATTTTAAGAACCCAAATGGCAGAATCATAGAAACATTTTATTCGCAAAATCTTTAAAAAACTGAGTGGTGCGATGGTGGCTCAGTGGCAGAATTCTCACTTTCTATGCCGGAGACCTGAGTTCAACTCCCCGTGCCTGCCCATTAAAAAAAAAAAAAAAAAAAAAAACTTAAAAAAATTTAATCGTTACCAAAGTGGGTGGCTCCTACTACTTACATAGCAAGAAGACAATTGCAAAGGTATATTTGGCATAGTAAAGGCCGCCAACTAATTATACAAACAAGTTGGAACAAGTTCAAACTCTCTGAAGAACATGTACAAGCTCATAAATTGACTTTAATTACTATCCAAACTATCCAAAGGAGGGAATTAGTGTATCAGGTTTGGAGCCAGAGCTTGTCTAGATTTTTTTATATATATATTTAAAAATAACTTATACATGTTAAGTACTTAACAATTTAAAGACCACTTTCACATAAACTGCCACACAACAGTGAAGCCTCACAACAACCCCAGGTGCTATGTTTTATAAGCAATAATTTGGAGATTTTTAGGAATTGAGATTAGCTCAAGGTCATTTAGCAAGTAGGTGGCAAAAGATATCAAACCCAAGTATTCTTAATTGAAGAAGGAAAATCTTTTTTATCAGATTCTCATGTAAGCTCAGTCTTTCCACAGAATCTTCCTTCTTCTTTCTTAATATCCTAGCTGTTATAAGAAAGAGAGAAACTTCCTTTTACTTGTTTATTTTTCCTTTGCATTTTTGGACTCTTTGCTATAGTAACTTTGCATTACATTAATTCATACATATAAAAACTGATATAGGTGCTAAAATCTGGGGGAAGTAAAGAAATATTTAAAGAGGAATTTTAGAAAGTCTTGCTTGTGTGATGTGCTAGGGAATCCCCTTATTTTTTCCCCTCAGAAACCTTCACTCAAGATCTTAATTAATTTTCAATGTGGATTTTAGCTTATTTTTCCCATAAATGGGAACAACATGCTGTGCTAGATCTTAAGTAAGCAGGGAGCAATTCAACAAGACCTACTTGCATATGGGTTGTGGAATTATTATCCTATTTTCTGATGGGAAAATTGATATTGCATAGTGTTCTAGTTTGCTAGCTGCCAGAATGCAATATACCAGAAATGGAATGGCTTTTAAAAAGGGGAATTTAATAAGTTGCTAGTTTACAGTTCCAAGGCCGAGAAAATGTCCCAATTAAAACAAGTCTATAGAAATGTCCAATTTAAGGCATCCAGGGAAAGATACCTCAGTTCAAGAATGCTGACGACTTTCAACGTTTCTCTCTCAGCTGGAAGGGCACGTGGCGAACATGGCGGCATCTGCTGGCTTTCACGTGGCTCTACCAAAAGGGGACCCTCTCCAAAATGTTTCCTCTTTTAAAGGATTCCAGCAAGCAACTCCACCTTCAGTGGGTGGAGACACACCTCCATGGAAATCATCTAATCAAAAGTTACCACCCACAATAGGGTGGGTCCCATCTCCATGGAGATAATCAGAATGCTTCCACCTAACAATATTGAATGGGGATTAAAGGGCATGGCTTTTCTGGGGTCCACCACAGATTCAGACCGGCACACATAGCAAGTAAGTTGATGAAAGTATTCCAATCTTGACTTATCAGACTCCAAATTTATTTCCCACTTAAACAATTATCAGGCTTATCTTTCCTTTGGAGCATGAGTATTGATGAGGTTTTATTCTCTGTGTTGTCATCTTTCGAATGGGTAGAGAAACTTCTCATTTTTTGCAATGTGCACAGATAGATAGTGGTCCATTGGGATGTATTACAGAAATGCGGCCAGGACTCCAAAACTATTTGCTTTGAAGAAAGAGAAGCATGAGGGTTCAGCCAAGACATCCCCTCACCAAAATTCTCCTTGGATGAAATTATGACTCATTTGCAATCCTTATTAATTTGTTGAGGGAACGACCAAGCTGATGCTATCTATGCCGAATATAAAGCTGGCCCATGCTTCAGCCAGAAATCAGAAGAAAATTGGGAGCCGGTTTGAAATCAGCAAAATGCTGGAGCACTCTCTGTCACCAGGGGCATTGTTTCTCACCAAAATTGTAATGCATTTAATTGTTTTTGCATACCTCTTCAAGCAATATATGTGTGCACACACACAAAGGATTATATGTACATATAACCTGCTCTCGCTAAACTACTAGGCTAAGATTTTAGTATCATAATTTTCTGCAACAGAGCAGGAAGGGAAAAATATCGAATGGCTGGCACTAAATTTTGCCTTCCAGTTCCAAATAGATTTAAATCTCAGCGCTAAAACAGCAATGGATTCAAAAAGAAATTTATATACATAATTAACTTCATAACTGCTTATACTTGCCTGAATATACACTTGATTAGTTTAGTGTTCCTTGAATACAAGCTTCCAAGCATTAGTAAATTTGGTGAATTGAAATGGGAATAAATAATGCCAAGAAATTTACTGACAGCTAAATTAAAATAAGACTTTGCAAACATCTTCATATAATTCAAAACTATACCCACAGAAGCAATTCTCTTATATATTTCATCTTAAACATTCCAAGTAATAATGCCACTAGAATCATTTCTTGTAGGCAAATACTGAAATTAATATCTGTTGACCAAAACTTGAAGCTGGGAAAAAGCTTGCACAATATCTACTGCAGTCTCATCAAATTAAAGAGGAAGAAATGGAGGCCTCAAGAGGCTTGCTGTTAAGTCCAAGATTATAATTATTTTTACAAATCCCTCCAAGTGTCTTTAATGCTTTTATTTAAGTATTTTTCACATTAATTAGTGGAGCGAAGAAGAGGAGGAATAAGCTCTAGAGGCAGAGATGATCTCAGAATCATAAACAAAACTATTTCCTGATATTGTCAAAGAGTGTTCAACGCAAGATTTTTTTTCACATACAACTTTTTTGTCTCTACTTGGCACATAGTGAATTCTCAATATTGGTTGAATGAATGAATTCTTCCAGGCTAAAGAAAAAAGCAAAGAGAACTAAATCCATATGGGTTCATTGTAGAGAGCTCTTTCTCTCCAACTTGTCTGGTCAGCTCCTCTTAGGCCTCAAATCTCAGTTTAAATGTCTCTTCTTCAGGGAAGCCTTCGTAGACAATCCCCCAATCCCAAACTAAGGTAACTATGCTTGTACTTATTCCTCATAGCATCAATCACTATTCCATTTTTAGTAATATATGTATATATGTGTTTAATATCTCTTTCTCACGAAACCAAAAATTTCATTAGATCAAGGATTCAAGGATTTCACCAGTTATCTGTAATATCTAGCACTAGTGTTGCCCATATTTGCTAACAATATAAATAAATGAATTAATGAATGAACAAATGAACAAGCAAATGACCCTTCAACAAAATCGCATTTGGTTAGAACTACAGGAAAATCTATAATTCGTCTTTCTTTAGGTGTTTAAAATGATAGGGAAGGAATGTGAGACCAAAGAGTTATTTATTTGTTACAAGGTTTATATTTTCGGTAGCATACTATCTAATCTAATTTGTATGCTCAGTTTATTCAAACAACATAATTACAGAGACACTTGAACAGGGGATAAGATCTTGTTATTTTGTACAGGTTAACATAATACCCTGATACATCCCAGAATATTTTGGGCAGAAAATAAAAGTGTTTGCAAAGTTTCCTTTGAGGGACTGAGGAAAAATGTGGAAATATTTAACTTCCCCACCTGGTGAATTCCTGATAACCTCACATCACAAGCATTAAGGACTCCCAATTTAATAAGATAAGCCCTTGATCTTGGGGCTTGCCCTTAGGAAACTTATTCCTGCAAAGGAGAAGCTAAGACTACTTGTAATTATGCCTGAGTCACCCTCTTTTGTTGCTCAAATGTGGCCTCTCTCTAAGCCATCTGTGCAAATTAGTTTACTGCCCTCCCCCTTACATGGGACATGACTCCCAGTGGTGTAAATCTCCCTGGCAACTTTGGACATGATGCCCACGGATAAGCCTGGCCCTGTCATCATGGGACTGAAAAAGACTTCTTCACTAAAAGAGGGAAGAAAAATGAAACAAACTAAAGTTTCAGTGGCTAAGAGATTTTATATCAAGTCGAGAGGTCATTTTGGAGGTTATTCTTATGCTTTTCACAGATATTCTTTTTCAGTTTCTAGTGTAGTAGAATAGCTAGAAGGAAATACCTGAAACTGTGAACTGTAATCCAGTAGCCTTGATTCTTGAAGATGATTGTATAACTATATAGCTTTCATGGTGTGACTGTGTGAGAGTGAAAACTTTTATGACTGACACTCCCTTTATCCAGTGTATGGACAGATTAGTAAGAAAATAAAGACAAATAAATAAATAATAAAAGGGGAGGATTATGGGATATTTTGGGTGTTCTTTTTTATTCTCAATAAGATTGCATAAACAAATGATGGGGAAGGAAATCAATCAATCATCATAATAGACATCTGAAACTCAGAATTCTTTTTTCTTATTTTTATTAATAAAACCAATCAACGTACAAACATGAACATTCTTAACATGCGAATATTCCATACTTGGTGTGCAATCAATAGCTCACAATATCATCACATAGTTGTATATTCATCACCACGATCATTTCTCAGAACATTTACATCACTCCAGAAAAATATATAAAAAGAAAAAACTCATATATACCATACCCCTTACTCCTCCCTCTCATTGAACACTCATATTTCCCTCAACCCAATTTATTTTAACATTTGTTCCCCCTATTATTTATTTATTTTTAATCCGTATTTTTTATTCATCTGTCCATACCGTAGATAAAAGGAGCATCAGACACAAGGTTTTCACAATCACACAGTCACTTGCGAAAGCTGTATCATTATACAGTCATCTTAAAGACACATGGCTACTGGAACACAGTTCTACGGTTTCAGGCACTTCCCTCTAACCTCTCTAATACACCTGTGGTAGTTAGATTCAGCTGTCAACTTGGCCAGGTGAAGGCACCTAGTTCTGTTGCTGTGTGCATGAGCCAATGGTACTCGAACCTCATCTGTGGCTCATTACATCTGCAGTCGGCTAGGAGACGTGCCTGCTGCAATGAATGACGTTTGATTTAATCGGCTGGTGCTTAAATGAGAGAATTCAACATAGCACAGCCCAAGCAGCTCAGCATACCTCATCCCAGCACTTGCAGCTCAGCCCAGGCCTTTGGAGATGCAGAAAGAAGTCACCCTGGGAAAGGTTGTTGGAACCCAGGGGCCTGGAGAGAAGACCAGCAGAGACCATCCTGTGCCTTCCCACATAAGAAAGAACCTCAGTTGAAAGTTAGCTGTCTTTCCTCTGACGAACTAATAAAATAAATCCCCTTTTATTAAAAGCCAATCCGTGTCTGGTGTATTGCATTCGGGCAGCTAGCAAACTAGAACAACACTTTAAACTAAAAAGGGAATATCTATATCATGCATGAAAATAACCTCCAGGATAACCTCTCAACTCTTTGAAATCTCTCAGCCACTGACACTTTATTTTGTCTCATTTGTCTCTTCCCCATTTTAGTCGAGAAGGTTTTCTCAGTCCCTTGATGCTGAGTCCCAGGTCATTCTAGGATTTCTGTCCCACGTTGCCAGGAAGGTCCACACCCCTGGGAGTCATGTCCCATGTAGAGAGGGGGAGGGTGGTGAGTTAGCTTGCCCTGCTGGTGAGGCCACATCTGAGCAACAAAAGAGGTTCTCTGGGGATGACTCTTAGGCCTAATTTTAAGTAGGCTTAGCCTGTCCTTTGCTGGGATAAGTTTCATAGGGGCCAACCCCAAGACTGAGGGCTCAGCCTATTGATTTTGTTGTCCTCACTGCTTGTGAGAATATCAGGCCTTCTCCAAATTGGGAAGTTGAATTTTTCCCCTTTCTCACTATTTTCCCAAGGGGATTTTGCAAATACTTTTTTATTCAGTGTTCAAATCACTCTGGGATTTATTGGGGCATTGATCTTGACAAACCTACATAATCTCATGCCCTATTCAAGGTTCCATGTACTTATGGTGTTCAATTAAACTGTCTATATAAGTTATATTAGGTGATGCACTATTCAAAATATAAATTTTGTACCAAATAAACATTTTTGCTTTAGTCTCACACATAAGTTAAAGTTTTAAAATTTGAACTACCATCTATTTTCAACACCCTGCATTATTGACATTCCTTTGTCCTTCCTCATGTGAAAACATTTTTTTAATTTGTACATTTAGTCACTATCATTGAACACTGTAGGCATTCCTAGATGACATCTCAGTCTTTGTCATCTATCTTTCCTTCTGGTTTCATATGTGCCCCCAGCCCTCGTTCCTCTATCATTCTCACATTTAGTTTCATCCAGGTGTACTTAAATTATTGTGCTACAGTCAGATAGTATTGTGCTATCCATTTCTGAATTTTTACAATCAGTCCTGTTGCACAATCTGTATCCCTTCAGCTCCAATTACCCAATCTCTACCCTATTTCAATCACCTGATAACCACTGTTCTTAACTGAAATTCTCCAAGTTAACTCATTAATGTTAGTTCATATCAGTGAGACCATAGAGTATCTATCCTTTTGTTTCTGGCTAGTCTCACTCAGCATAATGTCCTCAAGGTCCATCCATGTTGTTACATGATTCATGACTTTATTCTGTCTTACAGCTGCATAATATTCCATCATATGTATATACCACAGCTTATTTAACCACTCGTCTGTTGATAGACATTTGGGCTGTTTCTGTCTCTTGGCAATTGTAAATAATGCTGCTATAAACATTGGTGTGCAAATGTCTGTTTGTGTCCTTGCCCTCATGTCCTCTGAGTAGATATCTAGCAATGGTATTGCTAGATCATATGACAATTCTATACTTAGCTTCCTAAGGAGCCACCAAACTGCCTCTACAGCAGTTGTACCATTTGACATTCCTACCAACAGTGGATAAGTGTGCTTCTTTCACCATCCTCTCCAGCACTGGACATTTTCTGTTTTATTGGTAATGGCCATTCTGGTGGGTTTGAGATGATACCTTATTGTGGTTTTGATTTGCTTTTCCCTAATAGCCAGGAAAGCTGAGCATCTTTTCGTGTGCCTTTTGGCCATTTGTATTGCCTCTTCTGAGAAGTGTCTGTTCATGTCTTTTGCCCATTTTGTAATTGGGTTGTTTGTCTTTTTGATGTTGAGTTGAAAAATGTCTTTATATATTCTGGATACTAGACCCTTATCTGATATATCATTTCCAAATATTGTCTCCTATTGTGTAGACTGTCTTTTTATTTTCTTGATGAAGTTCTTTGATGCACAAAAGTGTTTAATTTTGAGGAGGTCCCATTTATCTATTTCTTTCTTCAATGCTTGTGTTTCGGGTGTAAGATCTAGGAAAACTGCCTCCTATTACAAGTTTTATAAGATATTTTCCTACATTTTCTTCTAAAAGTTTTATGGTCTTAGCTCTTAATGTTTAGGTCTTTATTCCATTTTGAGTTAATTTTTGTATAGGGTGTGAGATATGGATACTCCTTCGTTCTTTTGCATGTGGATATCCAGTTCTCCAAGCACCATTTATTGAAGAGACTGTTTGGTCTCAGGTAAGATAGTTTGACTGCCTTATCAAAGATCAACTGTCCATAGATGAGAGGGTCTACATCTGAATACTCTATTCGATACCATTGATCAGTATATCTATCTTTGTGCCAGTACTGTGCTGTTGTTTTTTTAAAAAACTTTTTTATTGTATAGTATAACATATATACAAAGCAAAGAAATGAAAAACCAACAGTTTTCAAAGCACTCTTCAACAAGTGGTTACAGGATAGATCCCAGAGTTTGTCGTGGGCTACCATACGATCCTCTCATATTTTGCCTTCTAGCTGCTCCAGAATATAGGAAGCTAGAGGGCTTAAATATTTTTTTTATCATCACAATTGATTTTTTTCTGTGAAAAATAACATATGTACAAAAAAGCCATAAATTTCAAAGCACAGCACAACAATTAGTTGTAGGATATATTTCAGACTTTGACATGGGTTACAATTTCACAATTTTAGGTTTTTACTTCTAGCTGCTCTAAAATACTGGAGACTAAAAGAGATATCAACTTAATGATTCAGTACTTATATTTATTTCTTAAATCCTAGCTTCTATGTATAACTCCACCATCACCTTTGATCTTTCCATACTTCTCTCTAGGGTTGTTTGGGTTATGGCAATTCTAAAGTTTTTATAATGGAAGGATCTGTCACTAATATGGGGTAGGGAGATGGAACTTTCTGATGTTCTGGAGAGGCTGGGCTAGGTTTCAGGACTTATCTGGACCAGGGACCCATCTGGAGGTTGTGGGTTTCTGGAAAGTTACTCTAGTGTGTGGAACCCTTGTGGAATCTTATATATTGCCCTGGTTGTTCTTTAGGATTAGCTGGTAGGTAGTCTAAGCTTCTATGCTACCTACATAAGCTTCACAACAGTAAGCCTCATGATTGAGGGCATGGCCCATTGATTTGGGTGTCCTTAAAGTTTGATACAGTATCAGGGGATTCCCTGATGGTAAGGTTTAATAGTTCCATAGTCTTTCTCCCTCCCTCAGGGGACTTTGCCAATACTTTTTTTGATTATCTCTTTAATAAACTCTAGGGTGTTTCCAGACACTACAACAATCTATACAGGATTAAAGGACCTCTTTCTCATTCTGTGCTTCCTGTGTTTCAGTTGTTCAAATGAGCTATACAGATAGTTGAATTAGATTATACACTATAGAAAATCTCAGTTCCAGATCAAATAAATCTTTCTTCCATTGGTCTCAAAGTATATGTGTGGTTCTAAAGTATAGACACTGTTTTCCTTACCACTATGTTCTGAATTACTTTAGCCCTAATCTGTTCCGCTTCATTCTTATCTCTAAATATCAGATTACATATATATAAAACAGACTCTCAAAATCCAGAAATAATAAGCTCTAAAAGCTTACAGTCTAGGCCCCTGTTTTCTTATAAGCATTTTCTAAAGGTGACCAGACCATTGTAGTTCTTTTGTTCTGGCTTATTTTGTCTCACCAAATGTTCCACATGTTCCTTTTTTGCAGCAGCACAGCCTTGGTTCATAAGGATACACCATCGTTCACCAATCTACTTCTCCATCAGTGCATCCTTCAGCCACCTGCATTCATCAGGCATCATCTAGAAGGCCCACAGTCCATAAACATTCTCAATTTTAGATAATTTCATTGTTCCCAAGAGAAAGAAAATCAGTAAACATACCCTCGCCAAATAGGAAATCTAAACTTCCTAACTCTTGTCCCTCACCCATTATTTACCTCTGCTGTTGCTGTGGTAGTGCTGGTGGTTTCCTTTTGAACATAGCTCATAGCATGCAATAGCAGTTTTCCCCCTGTACCCTGGACTTAAACACTCTTTATACAAGAATCATATCTTTAACATAATTCTTATGAGAACTCATTCATATTTCTTGTGTGAATCAGTGGGACATGTAGGTCTATATAACCCCTTTCAATCTTATTCATCTTCAATATGGTAATATTACTTCTAGACCCACTAGAGAATCACCTTCGCTCCAATCTATTCCTTTACATTAGAGTTTAACCTCATTAACTAATGGTTCACCCATCTTTAGTTTCTATGTATCTCTAAGTCCCCTATATTCTGTATTATAAGCCTCTGATTATAACTTTATGCTGGTCATAAAAGTGGAATCATATAATATCTATCCTTTTGTGTCTGGCTAATTTCACTCAGCATTATGTCCTCAAGCCTCATTCATCTTGTTATGTGCTTCAGGACATCATTTTGTCTTACTGCTGCATAATATTCCATCATATGTATATACACATTTGGTTGATCCACTCATCTGCTGATGGGCATTTTGGTTTGTTTCCATCTTATGATGATTGTGAAAAATGCTGCTATGAATATCGGTGTGCAAACGTATTTGTGTCATTGCTTTCAGCTCTCCTGGGTATATACCAAGTAGTGCTATTGCTGGGTCATAGGGCAACTCGATATTTAGTTTCCTAAGGAACCACCAAACCATCTTCCATAGTGGCTGCACCATTATACAGTCCCACCAGCAGTGCATAAGTGTTCCAGTTTCTCCACATCCTCTCCAACATTTATAGTTTCCTGTTTTTTTAATAGCAGCCATTCTTATAGGTGTGAGGTGGTATTTCATTGTAGTCTTGATTCTCATTTCCCTTATAGCCAAAGGAAATGAACATCTCTTCATGTGCTTTTGAACCATCTGTATTTGTTCTTCAGAAAAATGCTTAATCATATCTTTAGACCATTTTATAATTGGGTTGTTTGTTCTTTCGTTGTTGAGTTGTATGATTTCTTTGTATATAGAGGAAATCAAACCTTTGTCTGATATATGATTTCCAAATATTTTCTCCCACTGAGTTGGCTGCCTCTTTACCTTTTTGACAAAAATTCTTTTGAGTTGCAGAAGCATTTGATTTTGAGGAGTTTATCTCAAAATTTATCTATTTTTTCTTTTGTTGCTTGTGTTTTGGGTGTAAAGTTGAGGAAGCTATCTGCTATTACTAGGACTTGAAGATGTTTCCCTACATTTTATTCTATAAGCTCTATAGTGCTAGCTCTTATGCTGAGATGTTTGATCAACTTTGAGTTAATTTTTGTGAAGGGTGTAAGATAGGGGTCTTCTTTCATTCTCTTGGCTATTGATATGAAGTTTTTCAATGCCCAATTATTGAAAAGACTGTTTTGTCCCAGTTCAGAGGATTTGGAGTCCTTGTCAAAAATCAGTTGACCATAGATTTGGTGATCTGTTTCTGCACTCACGATTCAATTCCACTGGTCAATGCCTCTGTCTTTGTGCCAGTACCATGTTGTTTTGACCACTGTGGCTTCATAATATGTTTTGAAGTCAGGGAATGTTAAACCTCCCACTTCGTTCTTCTTTTTTAGGATGCTTTTAGCTATTTGGAGTCTCTTTCCTTTCCAGAAGAATTTGGTAGCTAGCTTTTCCAAATTTTCAAAGTAGGTTGTTAGAATTTTGATTGATATTGTGTTGAATCTGTAAATCAATTTGGGGAGAATTGACATCTTAACTATATTTAGCCTTCCTATCCATGATCAAGGAACATCTTTCCACCTATTTAGTTCTCCTTTGATTTCTTTTAGCAATGTTATGTAGTTTTCTGTGTACAAGTCCTTTATGTCCCTAGTTAAGTTCATTCCTAAGTATTTCATTCTTTTAGTTGCTATTTTGAATGGAATTTTTTCTGTGACTCACTCCTCAGCTAGGTTTTTGCTTGTGTATAGAACTTTTACTGATTTTTGCACATTAATTTTATATCCTGCCACCTTGCAGAATTTGTTTATTAGCTCAAGTAACTTTGCTGAAGATTTCTCATTATCTTCCAAGTATAGTATCATATCATCTGCAAATAATGAGAGTTTTACTTCTTCCTTTCCAATTGGATGGCTTTTGTTTCTTTGTCCTGCTTGATTGCTCTAGCTAGAACTTCTTTCACAATGTTGAATAAAAGTGGTAATAGTGGGTATCCTTGTCTTGTACCTGATCTTAGGTGGAAAGCTTTCAGTCTCTCTGCATTGAGTATGATGCTGGCTATCAGTTTTTCATATATTCTCTTTATCATATTGAGTTACCTTTGATTCCTATCTTTTGTAGTGTTTTTATCAGAAAAGGATGCTGAATTTTGTCAGATGATTTTTCAGCATCAATCAAGATGATCATGTCATTTTCCCCTTTTGATTTGTTAATGTGCTGTATTACATTAATTGATTTTCTTGTGTTGAACCATCCTTGCATTCCTGGTATAAACCTGACTTGGTCATGGTGTATAATTCTTTCAATGTGCTGTTGGATTCGATTTGCTAATATTTTACTGAGAATTTTTGCATCTATGTTCATTAGGGAGATTGGTCTGTAGTTTTCCTTTCTTATAGCATCTTTACCTGGTTTTGGTATTAAAATAATATTAGTTTCATAAAATGAGTTAGGTAGAGTTAGTTCTTTATGGAATGTTCAATAAAATTCTCCTGTGAAGCCATCCAGCCCTGGGCTTTTCTTTGTAGGAAAATTTTTGATGACTATTTGAATCTCTTTACTTGTGCTTGGTTTGTTGAGTTCTTCTATTCTTTCCTGAGTCAGTGTAACTTGTCCATTTCATCTAAGTTGTCTAGTTTGTTGACCTTTTCTGCATCAATCAAAATGATTGTGTATTTTTCTGCTTTGATTTGTTGATATGGTGTATTACATTAATTGATTTTCTTATGTTGAACCATCCTTGCATACCTGAGATGAATCCTAATTTGTCATGGTGTATAATTCTTTTAATGTGCTGCTGCATTCAATTTGCAAGAATATGTTGAGGATTTTTGCATCTATATTCATTAGAGAGATAGGTCTGTAATTTTCTTTTCTTGTAGTATCTTTGTCTGGCTTTGGTATGAGGGTGATATTGACTTCATAGAATGAGTTAGGTAGGCTTCACTTCTCTTCAATTTTTTTGAAGAGTTTGAGCAGCATTGGTACAGATTCTTCCTTGAATGCTTGATGGAATTCACATGTGAAACCATCTGGTTCTGGACTTTTCTTTTTGGGGAGCTTCTTAATGACTGATTCAATTTCTTTACTTGTGATTGGTTTGTTGAGGTCATCTATTTCTTCTCAAGTCAATGTTGGTTGTTCCTGTCATCCCTAGGAAGTTGTTCATTTCCTCTATCTTGTCTAGTTTATTCACATAAAGTTGTTCATAGTATCCTCTCATTACCTCCTTTATTTCTGTGGGATCAGTGGTTATGTCTCCTCTTCCATTTCTGATTTCATTTATTTGCATCCTCTCTCTTCCTCATTTGTCAACCTCACTAAGGGGCCATCAATCTTATTGATTTTCTCATAAAAACATGGTCTCATAGAACATGAAAACAATTGAGAAAATCAACAAAAAGTTGACCTTTTTTCCAAACTGGAAAATCATACATAGCAGAACATACAATTCTGGCTAGGAACTGGAAATGAAACTTGAATTCTCAATGTTTCTATGGGAAACATTCAGGCACTCTTGACTCAAACTTTCACTTGCCTGTCAGCAACTAGTCAGCCCCTCTCTCACCCTTTATATTGCTCAAACAGAGCCCATTTTCCTAGGCTGGAGTGAGGGTCATCCACCCCCAAGCCCTACTCTTTGGTAGCCAGAAGGGGAATCCACATCACAGCTCTCTCCAATTCTTTCTTTCTCAACGCATCTGTACCTTCAATGTGGGTGAGGCGTTTAAAGGCCTTCTAACCCTGCACTGTCCTGAGCTGCTTAAATCTAAATTAATAAAAATTGAATAAAATTAAAAATCAATCACGCTTGCCATAATTCAAGTGCCAAGGAGCCATATGTGGCTAGTTGCTACCATAGTGGATGGTGCACATACAGAGCAGTTCTGTCATTGCAGAAGTTCCATTAATTCTTGAACACATAATGAATGTTTTCCAAGGCCTAGATGTGAGGGAGGGGTCTTTGAGTACTCTGCCAGTTTGAAAGGATTTATCTACCCTAGAAAAGCCATGTTTTAATCCTAATCAATCTTGTGGAAGCAACTAGAAATGATCTGCCTCACAAATTTGGTATCTGAAAATTATCATACCTTAAAGACACAGGTAAAACCTAATAGCCTGTAATGAAAACATTTTAAAATGTGAGATTTATTAATATGATTAAATATGATTTTCCCATGATTCTCACTTCATGCTTAATAATCACTGTATTATTGAAGTTCTAAATATGCTACAAAGACTACTTTGATTAGTGTGCTTCAGCTTACACTCAGTTAATGTGGTATAATTTATCTGTGATCATATTTTCATATAATTAAATAGTGTTTATATTGTTGCATTTACGTTTTTGAAATTTACTTTGTTGCATCTTGTATCCAGATCACAAAAAAATGAAACAGTAGTTTTCATTCATTGAAGTGTAAATGAAGTAATGAAAATAGTAATAGAACACTATAATTTAGAATACAAATGTAAAGAGTGACCAGGAGTCTGGAACAACACAGAATCGATCTGTTCATGCTGGGACAAGTGAATCTGTGAGTAAACCAATTTCCCACAAGTAACGAAAAATGAAAAGTGTGAACAGGATATACGATGACTCTTTGAAACTGAATCCTATTCATTCCTCAAATGTATTCTCCTCTAGTTCTCAGTGTTTTTTTTCTGCTTCAAAATGTTGTCAAGTAGTGGTATAATACCACTGAATCCTCTGTGTTATTTTTCAAACAAGTCACCACAACCACCCAGATGAACCAATCATCTGTTCTAACCCAAAACAAACAGAAATTAATGTTCTCCAATTAACTTGGAGAAAGTGATGAAATTTGGTGCTAGACTGAAACGATAAATATCACTCATTCTTACATTAAAAACAGGTACATGTCATTGTATTGTGGAACAATAGTTGTACAGCAAATGATAAGGATCATATTCAGAGAGAAAACAGAAAAGCCTATTGGCAAAAACCCTCTACTCAATGACTTTATTGTAGAACATAAAAACAATGGCATAGAAGTGGATGAGCAGTTACTATTCATTATGCATTTATAGAAGAAGGAGATCACTGATGAGTATAGGGTATAAAGCAGCCCTTGACATAGTGTGATATAAGAGTAAGATGTGCTGGATGACTTTTGTTCTCTTTATCTCTATAAATCCATGCTAATCATTCACTTGGTTGCCCAAAGTTCTGTGAGTCATAATGTTAACAGGGAGAAGTGTGCTGAGATCAGCAGTGAAAAAGCACCAGACCTGTATGTAACAATGATATTCAAATAAAAGAGTGTATGTCAAAGCACACTGAACCTTTATTCAAAGAGAACAGTAGGCAGTCACCAGAATTCTTTGGTGCAGTGTTAAAGGAAGCTGAAAAAAAAAAAGAACGATAAAATTTCAGTCACACAATTTTTTATAATAAACTTTATTTTTAGAACAGATGATAATTACCCAACAATACAAATAGAGTTCCCATGTACTCCACACCCAGTTTCCCATATTATTAATATCTTATGTTAGAATAATACAGTTGTTAAAATCAATAAACCAATATTGATACATTATTATTAATAAATTCTGTACATTTTTCAGATTTCCTTAGCTTTCACCTAATACCCTTGTTCTGATCCAGGATCCCAAACACATTGCATTTAGTCATCATGCCTCCTTAGGCTCCTCTTGACTGTGACATTTTCTCAGACTTTCCTAGTTTATGATAACCTTGGCAGTTTTGAAAAGGATGGGTCAGATACTTGGTCAGAATGTTTGTTGTAGATTAAATCATGTACCCAACCAAGACAAGTTCAAGTCCCATTTGTAAATAGGTCCAAGATGTTATGATTAGTTAAGGTGGCCCAAACTGAATCCATATAACTAGAGACATTATAAAGAGAGGAAATTTGGATACAGTCAGAAAAGCCACAAACCAGGAGGAGCCAGAAGTGGACACCAAAGAGGAGAAAGAGCTCTCCATGTGATAGAAGATGGCCATCCCCAGAACTCTACAACTCCAGGAAAAAGCATGGCCTTGCTGACGTTTTGACTCTGGACTTTTACCTTCCAAATCTTGAGCTAATAAATTCTTGTTGTTTAAACCAACCCATTGTTAGCTTAAACTCAGATAACTGAGTTTGGGAAAGGAAGTCCACAGGGGTAAAGTGCCATTTTTATCACCCCATATCATGGACTATGCTGGTTTGAAAGGATGTATGTCCCCCAGGTGCAGCCCCAAGGCTTAGAGAGGGTGGAGCCAAGAAAAAGGTGGGCTCCCCAATGTCCTACAAAGTTGTGTTTGGAGAGAGCCAGGCCTCTGCGTAGGCCCTTGGAAAGGGTGGGATTGCTGCTTACTAAAGCCCCGAAGATAAATGATTCTCAGACTTTGAAATCTAACGGACTTTGCCCTGCGGGTTTTCAAAACTGTTTGGGTCCCGTGACCCCTGTGTTCCTTCCTCCCTATGAGAATGCGTTTATGTATCCCATGACTGTTCCTCCTTTGTATGTTGGCAGCAAAGAATTGTGTTATGAGTTTTCAAAGGTCCAGAGACAGAGGAAAATTTGCCTGAGCACAGACCATGCCTGTAACTAACTTCGATAGGAGTTTGTACATTTCTAACTTTGTAGGGTTCGTGTATATTGCTACTGAAAAGGTTTAAGTTTCTCTGATATTGTTATGGAATGAATGTATTTTGTATATGGGGAAGACATGTCTTTTTTAGGGTCCAGAGGGTGGAATGTGCTGGTTTGAAAGGATGTATGTCCCCTAGAAAAGCCATGTTTTAATCAAAATCCCATTTCATAAAGGCAGAATAATTCCTATTCAATACTGTGCGTTTGAAACTGTAATCAGGTCATCTCCCTGGAGGTGTGATTTAATCAAGAGTGGTTGTTAAGCTGGATTAGGTGACAGCATGTCTCCACTCATTTGGGTGGGTCTTGATAAGTTTCTGGAGTCCCATAAAAGAGGAAGCATTTTGGAGAATGAGAGCAATTCAGAGAGAGCAGAACAGAATGGCATAGCCACGAGAAGCAGAGAACCCCATCAGCAGCGACCTTTGGAGATGAAGAAGGAAAACGCCTCCTGGGGAGCTTAAAGAAACCAGAAGCCAGGAGAAAAAGCTGGTAGATGATGCCATGTTCACCATGTGCCCTTCCAGCTGAGAGAGAAGCCCTGACTGTGCTTGACATGTGCCTTCTCACTTGAGAGAGAAACCCTGAACTTCTTGAACCAAAGTATCTTTCCCTGGATGCCTGTGATTGGACATTTCTATAGACTTGTTTAATTGGGACATTTTCTCGACCTTAGAACTGTAAACTAGCAAACTAGAACATGGACATATCAACATGACTTATCACTGTTGATTTTTACCTTGACCACCTGGCTAAGGCTTATCAGATTTCTCCACTGTAAAGTTCCCATCTTTTCCCCCTTTCCATACTGTACTCTTTAGAAGGAAGTCACTATATGTAGTATATGCTTTAGGAGTGGGGTTATAGTCCACCTTCTTGAGGGTATAATGCCTACATAAATCATTTGGAACTTTTTGTACAAGGGATTTATCTCTTCTTCCCCATTTATTTATTTATTCAATCTTTTATTTATATCTTTAGACTCATGAATATTTATTTTCTGCTATAATCCAATACTTTATTTTGCTGATCAAATTATTCCAACTTTGGAGATTTAGTACTCTTCAGTGGGCTCCTATGTCCCTTTTAAATACCCACATCCCTGTGTGTGTGTCTCCCTGAGCACTTCCTTACTTTGGCACTACAAGATGCTCCAGTCTCATCTTGCATAGTTCTTGCCCCAGCCCTAGAATCAGCTATTTTTCCAAGGATCCCTGATTCCTTTAACTGGAGAGTGGTATTGGAAATCAAGATGTGGGTACTAAGTGTGCACATTGCCACTGGGGAGTTGTTGCTTCTAGGCCCTCTCAGCTAACAGAGTAAGGAAATATATGTTTGTATTCTAACTTGTATATATACACATATATAAGTATTTATGTACGTTAGCATCTGTGGTGGTTTGAAAGTATATGTACCCCAGAAAAAACCATAATCTTAAATCTAATTCATTCTGGTGTGTGTAAACTCATTGTTAGTATGAACTTTTGATGAGGTTGCTTCAGTTAGCGTGTTTCCCACCTCAATCAGGATGGGTCTTAATCCTGTTATTGGAGTCTTTTATAAGTGGAATGAATTCAGACATGAGAGAGAGAAAGCCATAGGAAGCAAGAAGCTGAAACTGAACCCAGAAGAGAAGGAAGTGACCAGGAAATGCTGCCATGTGCCTTACCATGTGATAAGCTGAGGACAAAAGGTCCCCAGCAGCCTGTCCCAGAATGCCAGTCTTAGGGAGAAAGCATCGCCTAGAGGATGTCTTGATTTGGACATTTTCCCAACCTCAAAACTGTCAGCTAATAAATTTCCATATTATAGCCAACCCACTTAATGGTATTTTCTTGGAGCAGCTAAGGAAGCTAAAACAGCATCTGTATCTGTTAGTTTTTATTTATTTTCTTTTTAATGGCATGTGTATCTGTATTAAGCTGAATATAAATTCGAACTGATTTTTCCAGCTCTAAACCATTACTACATGAATCATTCTAGCCTCCACCCCTTGCTTATCTGTAACCTCCCGCTTTAGCAGTGAGAAACCTGGCTCCTGCCAGTGCTGTCCATTCCTTAATTGTTCAGCAGCTGTATAATTTTTTAGCACATTGCATAAAGAAATGGACAGTAACCTTAAGACTCTACCTTTCCATACCAAAGTGAATGAGCTATTTAAGGGAAAGGTGTTCACATAAGTTACACTTTTTAATATTTTAACTCTTTCTAATATATAAAATGTGAACATTTACATGAATTTAAAAATTTTTACT
This sequence comes from Myrmecophaga tridactyla, assembly GCA_004026745.1. Classification (NCBI taxonomy): domain Eukaryota; kingdom Metazoa; phylum Chordata; class Mammalia; order Pilosa; family Myrmecophagidae; genus Myrmecophaga; species Myrmecophaga tridactyla. The sequence continues at coordinate 31,696 of PVIY010024865.1, forward strand.
GGTGATATAAATAAGGACCCTTTAAAATATTTTTATTACAGTTATATACATATGAAATAAAAGTTCCTATTTTAACTATTTTAAGTGTACAATTCAGTGGTACTAGTTATATTCACAATGCTGTACTACAATCACTACCATCCATTACCAAAACTTTTTCATCATCCCAAACAAAAACTCTATGCCCATTAAGAAATAATTCCCAATTCCTCCCTCTCCTCGGTCCCCGAAACTGTGATATACTTTCTGCCTCTATGAATTTGCTTATTTTATACAAGTGAAGTCACACAATGTTTGTTCTTTGTGTATAACCTATTTCACTCAGGTTAATGATTTCAAGGTTCATCCATATTGTAACATGTATCATAATGTAATTCCTCTTTACAGATGAATATTTCATTGTACGCATATATCACATTTTGTTTATCCATTTATCTTTCAGTAGACACTTCAATTGTTTCCACCTTTCAGCTATTCTGAATAATGCTGGTATGAATATTGGTGTACAAGCATCTGTCTGAGGCCCTACTTTTGATTCTTTGGGGGAGTTCCACTTTGTCGAAATTCTTACCAACACTAGTTATTTTCCTTTTCGTTTTTTTCCTAGGACTAGACATCCTAGTGGGTGTAAAGTGTTATCTCCTTGTTTTGATTTGCATTTCCTTAATGGCTAAAGATATTGAAAAAAGCACATTTTCATATGACTTTTTGGCAATTTGTAGTTCTTCTTTGAAGAAACATCTACTCTAGTCCTTTGCTCATTTTTTGATTGAGTTGTCTTTCTGTTGAGTGGTAGGGGTTCTTCTTATATTCTGAATCTTAAATGCTTTCAGATAGTAATTTGTAACTATTTATTCCCATTTCTGAGTTGTCTTTTCACTTTCTTTTTTTTTTTTTAGCTTTTTCATTGTAAGCAACAAACAAACACACAAGCATTATTGACATACAAACGTTCTTGACATGGTTATAAGCAATGGCTCATAATATCATCATATAGTTGTGTATCTATTGCCATGATCATTTTTTTTTTGGACATTTGCATGTCTCCAGCAAAAGAAATAAAAAAGAAAAAGAAAAAACTCATACATGCCATACCACATCTCTCTCTCATTGACCACTAGTATTTCAATTTACTTTAACCTTTGTTCCCCCTATTATTTGTTTATTTCTTATCCATGTTTGTTATGCATCTGTCCATACCATAGATAAAAGGAGTATCGGACTGTGTTTTCACAATCACACAGTCACATTGCAAAAGCTATATCATTATACAATCATCTTCAAGAAATATGGCTACCGAAACACAGTGCTATAGTTTCAGGTGCTTCCCTCTAGCCATTCTAGCACACCCTAACTAAAATGGGGTATCTATATAATGCATAAGAATAACCTCCAGAATAACCTCTCAACTCTGTTTGAAATTTCTTAGCCACTGACAGTTTATTTTGTCTCATTTCTCTCATTTCTTTATTTTGTCTCATTTCTCATTTCGATCCTTTTGGTCGAGCAGGTTTTCTCAATCCCTTTGATGCTGAGCCCCAGCTCACCCTAGGATTTCTGTTCCACGTTGCCAGGGAGGTTTATACCCCTGGGAGTCATGTCCCATGTAGAGGGGGGAGGGCAGTGAGTTTGCTTGTCGTAATGACTGAGAGAGAGAGGCCACATCTGAGCAACAAAAGAGGTTCTCTGGGGGTGACTCTAAGGCATAATTTTAAGTAGGCTTAGCCTATCGTTGGCAGGGATAAGTTTCATAGGGGCAAAACTCAAGATTGAGGGCTCGCCCTATTAATGTGGTTGTCCCCACTGCTTGCGTGAATATCAGGACTTCTCCAAAAGGGGAAAGTGAATATTTTCCCCTTTCTCCCTATTCGCCCAAGGAATCTTTGCAAATACTTCTTTATTCACTGTTCAAATCACTCTGGGATTTATTGGGCAGAACACTAACTTGGACAAACCCACAAAATCTCATGCCCTACTCAAGTTTCCATGTATTCAATTCAACTGCCCATATAAGTTAAATTAGGAAATGCACTAGTCAAAATATAAATTTTGCACCAAATAAACATTTCTGGCTTTAGTCTGACACAGAATCTGAAGTTTCAAACTATGAATGACCATCTGTCTTCAGCACCCTGCAATATTGACATTCCTTTGTTCTTCCTCATTCAAAAACATTTTTTAATTTTCAAATTTAGTCACTATCATTGTACACTCTAGGCATTCCTAGATTATACCATCTCAGTCTTTGTCATCTATCTTTCCTTCTGATTTCATATGTGCCCCCAGCCCTTGTTCCTCTATCATTCTCACATTTAGTTTCATTCAGTGTACTTACATTATTGTGCTACAATCAGGTAGTATTGTGCTATTCATTTCAGAATTTTTACAATCAGACCTGTTGTACAATCTGTATCCCTTCAGCTCCAATTACCCAATCGCTACCCTATTTCTATCTCCTGATAACCTTTGTTCTTAATAAAAATTCTCCAAGTTCGTTCATTAGTGTTACGTTCATATCAGTGAGACCATACAGTATTTGTCCTTTTATTTCTAGCTAATTTCACTCAGCATAACGTCCTCAAAGTCCATCCACACTGTTACATCCTTCATGATTTTATTCTGTCTTACAGCTCCATAATATTCCACTGTATGTATATACCACAGCTTGTTTAGCCACTCATCTGTTGATGGACATTTGGACTGTTTCCATCTCTTGGCAACTGTAAATAATGCTGCTATAAACATTGGTGTGCAAATGTCCATTTGTGTCCTGGCCCTCTTGTCCCCTGGATAGATACTAAGCAATGGTATTGCTGGATCATATGGCGATTCTATACTTAGCTTCCTGAGGAAGCATCAAAGTGCCTTCCACAGTGATTGTACCATTTTACATTCCCACAAACAGTGGATAAGTGTGCTTCTTTCTCCATGTCCTCTCCAGTACTTGTTGTTTTCTGTTTTTTTGATAATGGCCATTCTGGTGGGTGTGAGATGATATCTCATTGTGGTTTTAATTTGCATTTCCCTAATAGCCAGGGAAGTTGAGCATCTTTTCATGTGCCCTTTAGCTAGTTGTATTTCCTCTTCTGAGAAGTGTCTGTTCACGTCTTTTGCCCATTTTGCAACTGGGTTGTCTTTTCATTGTGTAGTTGAAGAATCTATTTATATAGGTCATTTCCAAATATTATCTCCCATTGCATAGACTGACTTTTTACTTTCTTGACAAAGTTCTTTGATGCACAAAAGTGTTTGATTTTGAGGCGTTCACATTTATCTGTTTCCTTCTTCAATGCTTGTGCTCTGGGTGTAAGATCTAGGAAAAATGCCTCCTATTACAAGTTTTATAAGATATTTCCCTACATTTTCTTCTAAAAATTTTATAGTCTTAGCTCTAATGTTTAGGTCTTTGATCCATTTTGAGTTAATTTTTGTATAAGGTGTGAGATATGGATCCTCTTTCATTCTTTTGCATATGGATATTCAGTTCTCCAAGCATCATTTATTGAAGAGACTGCTCTGTCCCAGGTGAGTTGGCTTGACTGCCTTATCAAAGATCAATAGTCCATAGATGAGGGGGCCTATATCTGAACATTCTATTTGATTCCATTGGTCAGTATATCTATCTTTATGCCAGTACCATGCTGTTTGGACCACTGAAGCTTCATAATATGCCTTAAAGTCTGGTAGTGTGAGACCTCCAACTTTGTTTTCTTTCTCAGGATATTTTTAGCTAATTGGTGCACCCTGCCCTTCTAGATAAATTTGGTTATTGGTTTTTCCATTTTTGAAAAGTAAGTTTTTGGGATTTTAATTGGTATTGCATTGAATCTATGAGTCAATTTAGGTAGAATTGATATCTTAACTATATGTAGTCTTCCAATCCATGAACACAATATGCCCTTCCATTTATTTAGGTCTTCTGTGATTTCTTTTGACAATTTCTTGTAGTTTTCTTTGTATGGGTCTTTTATATCCTTAGCTAAGTTTTTTATTCTTAAATATTTTATTCTTTTGGTTGCAATTGTAAATGGAATTTTTTTGTTGATTTCCCCCTCAGATTGCTCATTACTAGTGTATAGAAACACTAGATTTTTGAGTTTTGATCTTGTAGCCTGCCACTTTGCTCTATTCATTTATTAGCTCTAGTAGTTTTCCTGTGGATTTTTCAGGGTTTTCAACATATAGTATCATATCATCTGCAAACAGTGAGAGTTTTACTTCTTCCTTTCCAATTTTGATGCCTTGTATATCTTTTTCTTGTCTAATAGTTCTGGCTAGAACTTCCAACGCAATGTTGAATAACAATAGTGACAGTGGACATCCTTTTCTTGTTCCTGATCTTAGGGGGAAGCTTTCATTCTTTCCCAATTAAGGATGATGTTAGCTGTAGGGTTTTTCATATATACCCTTTATCATTTTGAAGAAGTTCCCTTCTATTCCTATCCTTTGAAGTGTTTTCATCAAGAAAGGGTGTTGAATTTTGATTGAGGAGTTTAATCCATTAACATTTAGTGTTATTACTGTAAGAGCAGAACATTCTTCTACCATTTTGCCTTTTGGATTTTACATGTCATATCTAATTTTTTTCTCTTTTTAGCTTTACTGATAGTCTTCATTTCTATACTGTTCTCCACACCTCTCTCTCCTCTCTTTTCCTATTTGCCTCTAGTGCTCCCTTTAATATTTCTTGCAGACCCAGTCTCTTGGTCACAAGTTCTCTCAGTGATTTTTTTTGTCTGAAAATGTTTTAATTTCCCCCTAATTTTTGAAGGACAGTTCTTTAGGGTATAGAATTCTTGGTTGGCAGTTTTTCTCTTCTAGTATTTCAAATACATAATACCAGTGTCTTCTTCCCTCCATGGTTTCTGCTGAGAAAATCTACACATAGTTTTATTGGCCTTCCCTTGTATGTGATAGATTGCTTTTCTCTTGATGCTTTCAAAATTCTCTCTCTTTGACATCTGACATTCTGATTAGTAAATGTCTTGGAGTATGTCTGCTTGGATCTATTCTATTTGAGGTATGCTGCCTTTCTTGGATCTGTAATTTTATGTCTTTCATAAGAGATGGGAAATTTTCAGTGCTAATTTCCTCCATTAGTCTTTCTCCTTCTTTTCCCTTCTCTTCTCCTTCTGGGACACCCACAACACATGTACTCATGTGCTTCATGTCATCATTCAATTCCCTGAGTCCCTACTCATATTTTTCCATTCTTTTCCCCATATATTTTTTTGCATGTTGGATTCCAGATGTCCAGTCATCCAGTTCAATAATTCTTTCTTCTGCCTCTTCAAATCTAATGTTATAGGTGTTCATTGTTTTGTTTTGTTTTTTTCATCTCTACTACTGTGAGTTTCATTCCCATAATTTCTATGATTTGTTTTTTCAGGCTTTCTATTTCTTCTTTTTTGTTCACCCATTGCCTTCTTTATACCCTCCCTCAGCTGATTGGTTTGATTTTTGATGAGATATTCCATGTCTGTTTGAACATATTGAATTAGTTGTTTCAACTCCTGTAACATATTTGTATTATTGCTTGCTCCTTTGACTGGGCCGTATGTTTAGTTTTCCTAGTATGACTCATTATTTTTTGCTGGTGTCTAGTTTTCACTCTTTTACCTAGGATTTTCTGGCTAGATGGCTTTGTTTTCTATGTGTTCTTTTACATTCAGCTCAGCTTATTCTATATCTCTAGCCTAGATTTTGTTTAACAGATCAGAATTTTTCAGTTCTTGTTTTTCTGTTTCTTGCCTGCCTATATGGAGCATTTTTTTTTTTTTT
>PVIY010024866.1:0-29485 GCA_004026745.1 Myrmecophaga tridactyla
TCATGACCTAATCCTATGAAATGTCCTCATTGCAACAGACAGGCCAGTACTTGCCCAATCAGATAAACAGCTACCACAACTTGGCCGAGTTGACACATGTTCCTAACCATGACAAACAGCATACTTTATTGAAAACGACCCATGGGGTGGAAGAGACAGGGAGGAGGGTGGCAGTTCTATGTGACATGTGCTCCCTCCTAGTATGTGCTGGCTGCTCTAGAAACAATATGCTGACCTAGGCATGGAAAAGGGTTGAATAAGTGACTTCCAGTATCATTTTGAACTCTTTTTATAAGTACTAGAGCACAAGTGGGATGGGTTTGCAGGGTGCTTTCTCTCACTTTATCCCCATTCTTCTATTTATCTAATTGATAAATTAAGATGGATTTTGTGTGTCTGATGTTGTCTATGTATGAAATGGACAGAAGAGTGGAAACTGCAATTATCTTCTGAGTTAAAAATTAATTTCCAGATAGTCGACCTATTAACAGCTCTGGTTTTAATCACTTAGAGTGACTTAGAAATACATTACTCCTTATGTTCAGTGGCATTCAACTTAACTTTGAAGATTCAGAAACGTGATTTTTCTCCCATACATTCATACATGATCAGTATCTCCAAGTCTGGTTAGCCAAGCTCACAGAAAAAATCTGGAAATCTTCCTTGAAACCTCCCCTAGTATATTTTTCACTAGTGACTAACCCCTCATAATTCTATCTTATTAACATCCCCCATTCCCATCCTCTTCTTTCTATCCCCTCTGCCTCTGTCATACACATGCGCTCATACTTTTCAGTTTGGACTACGGTTCTACTCCTCTGAGCCCTGATCCAATCCTTGCCTCTTGTTTAATCCATTTATATTAGTTTTCAAGCTGCTGGAATGTGATATACCAGAATTGGAACAGCTTTTAAAGAGGGGAATTTAATAAGTTACAAGTTTACTGTTCTAAGGAAGTAAAAGTGTCCAAATTAACACACTAACAAGAGGGTACCTTCACTCAAGAAAAGCTGATGGATCAGAAACGCCTCTGTAGTCATGTGGCTGGCATCTGCTGGTCCCTTGCTCCTGGGTTTCACTGCTTTCAGCCTCTGTTCCTATGGGGGTTCCTCGCGTTGCTTCTCTGATGCTGGCTTTCATCTCTTGGCTTCCTTTGGCTCTCTCCAGGTTCTGGCTTGCTTAACACCTCACAGTGATGACTGCGGGCTCCAAGCATCTCCAAACATCCTTTCCTCTGTTCTCTGAAGCACCTGTACTCCGAGTATCTACATCTGTTCTCTCTGTCAGCTCTGAGGCATCTGTCATTTCTGACTCTCTCCAAAGTGATTCCTCTTTTAAAGGATTCCAGTAAACAAATCAAGACCCACCTGGAATGGGTGGAGTCACATCTCCATCTAATCAAAAGTTCACACCCACAACTGGGTATGCCACGTCTGTGTAGAGATAATCTAATCAAAAATTTCCAACCTACGTTATTGAATCAGGATTAAAAGAAACGTCTGCTCCCACAAGTTTAGATCAGGCCTAAAACATGGCTTTTCTGGGGTGCATGATACTTTCAAACCAGCACACCATTCTTCATATTGAGGTCAATATTCACTTTCAAAAATGCAAATCTGACATGAACCTCCTAACTAAGAACCCTGGTTCACAGTAAGTAGATTCTCAATTAATACTGAAATATACTCTGCTATATACATCAAAGAAAGGGGATAGTCAATGAATTCTCTCCCTGAGAAAACATGCCGGAAGAGGCCAAATTTCAATCTCAAAGTTGTTTGGAAACATGAACTATGAGCAGGGTCTCTTATAAAGAGAATCTTAATGGCTGGTGACATCAAGCTTTGCTGATTTTATGTGTTCATTCCCTCTTTCTGGATAGATTAGATCATTAGGTCAGTTGGTCAGAAGATTAAAGAAAACTCTCAATTTCTCTTTTTCTGAATTCTGTTTTAAGTTTCCTTTTACCATAACCCTATGGTAAAATCTTCCTATTTTACCATAGAAATCTGATCTATTCTTTCTTCATAAATGGTAATGAAACCAAAAGCCTCCGGTTGAACACTCTTCTTGCAGTTTTAGGCTTAACAGGTAATTTTTAAGAAGATTAGATGATAAAGGGAACTGTAAAATATATGTATCTGATTGCATTGTCATGCATGGATTTCAGCTCATTTCACTAGTTGCAATATAGACATCTGTATTATACTGCCTAAAATAGTATCTATACTCTAGAGTGTGAGCTCTGCATAAATATTCATTACTGATGATAAAATGAAGTATGAAGAAGTACAAAGCACTATGTGACACAATATATTTACTAGTAACACAGAACCATACAAAATTTGGGGAAAAGCTTGTACTACCTCAGAGCTGTCTTAACCCAATTTGCCAATAGCATCCAAAGATAACTTTTACGTCCTGTCGCTGCCTTAGAGGTTTCCATTGAATGAGTTACCTTAACACTAGGTGGGCATCTCTGGCTGGGTAGACTGTGGTTAAACTGATAGTTGGTGGCACAAATGGGCCATGTGTTCCTAACTGTCAACAAGCATGAGATGAATCTGAAATACCACTGGCTGGGTGCCTGGCTTGGCGGTCAGGCAGACTCAGTATCGTGGGAGATGTTTCTCCAGTACTGTGGTAAGATATTTTTAGACTGGCTAGAAGAATGGGAAAATGTTATTAGCATTGCTGCTCGATAATGCAACAAACTTTGCCTAAAAAGCCAGTTTCTCTATCCTGAGCCTAATTTGAAGGACTTCCCCTAATTTGCCATCACAATGAATTTTTAGCCACATCACATTTCAAATAGCTATATCTTCTCTTCTTTGAGAAGATACTTTAAAACTAACATGAGTCAAATTTCCTCTAGGGCTTTACTTAGCTAACAGAAAATTGCACTTGTGAGGTTATATAATATAAGGAAGCTTAATTGGGGGCTGCACAAGGTTTGGCTGCTGCAATAAAACTGGAGCTTGTATAGAGAGGGAAAATGATCAGTTAGCTCTGTGTTGCCTTAATGGTCCAGCATCTCAGAGCCACTGTAATTCTTTCATCCACCCCAAACTGCTGAGGTTTAAAAAAAAAAAAGTATAAAATGTTGCAGCGTATGAAATCTTGAATAGGGATGGAGCTTTCACAACTAGAATGAAGTCTCTGAAAATCTCACATTATTAATTCCTATCATATCTCAGAATGTAAAGTGATTGCTTAGTAAAAACAAAAAAAAGGCTTAATCAAGAATTTAAATGAATTCACACTATTAATTTAAAAAAATCTTTGTTTAAATCTTTAATAACAATCTTAATGCATCTTAGGCTTTAGTTAGTAAAGCAGAATCTTTCTTTTCTATTCTATCTTCAAAAAAACACATTAGGGCACACCCCAGTAAACACAAAACATCATTTGCAAAAATTAGAATTGTAAATATATATTACAGACTTTCTTGAATTACATCATATGATTAGTAATTAACCTGATAAAACAAATGTTGATAGCGTTAACATTCAGAAATTAATACTAAGCATCTGATGACAGGTATATAGGCAAATGTGAGTTCTGAAATTTTCATTTATGAATTTATTTCTTTTTGATATACAGAGTAGAGGTAAAGAGCATCAGAGATATGTTTTAGTTATTATATCATAAAACAGAAAAAAAACCAGTGTAGTTATCCATGTGAAACTCAAATAATTCCTACAAAATCTGCAGTTTAGCCTAAAACCTCGATTATTGGACATTCCCTACCTGTCTCAAGAGACAGCTAATTCTCTCGATAAACAGGTTTAACATCTTAGAACATTCTTCTTTGTATTATCCAGCATCTGTCTCACTGTATCTGCCAAACGCTGATCACTCTTGAACCCAAGGCCAAGTAGAACAAGCCCAAACCCTTCCCCAAATGAAAACCCTTCAGATGCTCAAAGGCAGTTGTCAAGTCCCCCCCACCCCGCCCATCTCCTCTTTTCCAGACCCAACTTTTTTCTTTCTCAAAACTAGAATTGTAAACTTGCGTGAAGACTGCCAATTCTAGACCAAACAGTGAGCTAAGTTCTAGGGATAAACAGAATGCAAAGCCTGTGGCTGTCTAAGTGATTCATATCTAGTGAAAAGGACAATACCTGATCAGAAAGAATAATAAAATATTCTAACTACAGTCCAAGAGATTAAAAGCAGGATGCATATAAGAGGGAAGAAGTAATTCTGCCTGGAGGAGTTAAGGCAATGGTGGGGGAAGGGATCTGACAAAGGAGGTAAGGTTGGATCTGAATTTTGAAAGGTGAATAAGAATTAACCAGGTGACTCTGGGCTGGCTGGGGTTGGCAGGGAAGAGAGCCTGGCTGCTTTTCCACCCAGAGGGATCATGTGCAGGTGCCAGTATAGTAGTGGGGTGAAGCCTGTGTCCCTGGCATTACACGCCAGCCAAGCCTTGGACCCCTGGGTGGTGAGAAGAATGGCCAGGAAGAGATGGTGCATGCTAGGCAGGAAACCTTCCATCTCAAAGGCCCTCACTGGTTTGCTTGACAACGTGAGAACTCCTTATCCTATAAGGCATAAAGAGACAGTGAATGATTTTGAGCAGAGAGATGACACCATTAGCTTTGTGTTTCAGGAAAGCTGTCAGGTGGCTGTCTAGAGACAAGATGGGCTGATGTGACAAGGAGAAAGGCAAAAGAAAGATGAGTATAGTAATACTCAGGCAATGGCAATGGCGAGGCGAGGTGGCACCCCAAACTGTCATGCAGGTAAAACATGCAGGACTCAGAACCTGACTATAGGTGTCAGTGAAACATGTGGCCGGAAAGACTTAAAACAATTTTTCTTCCCTTAAGGATTCTGACTTTACCAGCCATTTGCTATCATCCCGTTTCCCATATTCTAACTATTACGGTTAAATTTTGTGGTATTGATGGAACCCAGTGATCCTTCTGCCGTAATTTAATTGTGACCTGTTCTTCCTCACAGTTTTACGATCCTGAAATAATACTAATGTCACTGTTTACATCACAGAGCCAACTTAACTGCAATTGAATCACAGTTCCAGACTATTAAGACCTATCATTCTAATCGCTATGGCTTCCTTTATCTGCGGATGCCAAGTTGTGAGATGTATAATTATATGCGGGAATAATTAATTTTAGATTTGCTTTTGTAGTTATATTAATTGAATATGGAAGTAAATTGAGAAATATGAAGGGCATGGCATTGACCCAGATCAACATGCTCATAATAAGTGGATTAAAGAAATTATCTTTGCCAGCAGCTGAAAACAAGCCTTGCTCTTTTGTAATGGTACAACCTAAATACAACGACCCATGCATCCCCTCCAACTTCAATGACCACTTAGTACATTTGCCAGGTGGTGTCATCATGAGACACAATTTGAAAATGGACCAGTGCCCAGAGCAAGGGGATGGCATCCTGGTTTTCCTGCTGAGGCTTAAGACCTGCAGCACTACCTCAGATAATACCAATGAATGCTTTAGACTCACTCAGTCGCATCTCAGTCGCATCTAAGCTCACTGCTCTTCCATGCCCAAGGCCCAAGCTTCCCCCTGTTCTCTACCTTCTAACAAACAACAGTTGTGATGTCTCCAAGTCCCTCGTCCTAAGATCCCAGTATCTGGCCTTAGCTTCGCAAGCTCTGCAGCTCTTCTGCTGGTTGTGTCTCTACATTCTGTGGAATGGAGCTGCTCAATCTCACTTGGCCCAGCTCCTTCATATGGGCCCATCTGCTCTTCAGTTCCAAATAAATTAGAGCCAAGTCCAGTCTTTGTACCAAACACTGAGGGGCCCAGGCCAGCCAAGAGGCTATGTCCTCTGTATGTCCTCCTGGATCAATTCTACAAGATGAGCTTTAATTTCTCTGAATATATACCTAGAAATGGGATTGCTGGATCATATAGCAATTCTATACAGGAGGCCTTCAGGCATATTCATCAATAGCAATATGGCATTAGCTGTGAAGCTCTTAGCAGTGACCATCCCAGGAGCCGCTGCTTTTTGGTTTGCCTGTCCATGAGAGACACCTCTAAAAGCTTAGGTATCTGGGGATGGAGAACTAAAGTAAACTCCAGATTATCCCATGCCACTGTAAATCGGTTGACAAAATGAATAAGGTACTTGATTTGAAAAATAGGGAAAGAAAATTTGGTTGGTCAAGTTATTTTTTTTTCCTCTGGAAAAAAAAAGTGTGTTGCATTACATATTGATTAAAAAACAACAACAATAGCCAATCACACACACACACATAACCAAGTAGAACTAAAGCCCTTTGATTTGTTCCATGTCTAATAAGTTAGGAAACAGCAACCAATAATACAAGTTTTAGCTTCATTTACTAGCAACACAAATACAGATGGAAGCCCCATTATGTTCAGTAACAAGCACTTCATCTCCCCACTGTACATCAGGTATTCTCTAATCTTTAAAATTGTCACAGAGTTAGGCATTTTCCTGCTTTGCTGTTGAGGAAACTATGCCCAGAGACAGATAAATTGGCAAAGCATTGCCTTGAACCAAGTCTGCTTGGTTCCACTACATGAAGGCTAAGTCAGGAGTCTCTGAGAAACAAGGGCTCTAACTCTCAAGGAGTTCGGACCAAGGCAGGATGGGACAAGCACACATAAAGCCAAGGTACATGAGCTCCACATATCAAGGAGCTCAGGAGGGGCAAGTTGTAAAGGAGCTCAGAAGGGAACTGACCGGCCACCATTTCTGACTGGTGTGCAAGCTCAGTTTGGCTGGCAGGAAAGCAATAGAGGGAGGAAAGCATGAGAAGCAATCCCCAAAGTATACAATCACAACTCACCAACCTGTGGGCAGATCTCTTTAAAACTTGAAACAGAGCTCAATAAATACCCACTGACTTGTAAGCCTAACTCTCTTTCAGTTCCTGCCTCCCTAGTGTTGTGTGGCCATAAGTGATATCCCAGCTCTTTGTAGGATCATCAGGATTCTCTGATACTTTTCTTGTTTTAGCAACAATCGATGTTTGATGCTTTGTGTCTTCAGAAAAAGCAAAATAACTATATTCTTGTATCTTACATTGGCAAAGATCTCCCAGAGGACAAATTGCTCTCATTTTGGCCTTGACAAGCTTAGTCTTAGTGGGTGAGAATGTATAGCCTTTTACTGAACTTGCCAGTAAGCTGGTAAGGAAAACTATTTCTGAATAAAATGTTTGCAATACTATGGCATCTGCTAGAGGGCAATATATGTTAAATAATAATGTGGCTGTTTTTCTGTGGATGGCACAAGTTTTATTTAGTTCAAAAGCAAGATCCACAGCCTATGAGAAGCCCAAAGGATTCTTTGTTTTTTAAAAAAGGGGTCCACGATGCCAAAGAATAAAAGCCCATTGGTATCTCAGCTGAAAAACAGTAGCCTTTGGATTTTTCCAGAGGTCTATATTGGACATCTTGATTATGGCTTTTGTCCCCTTTCCAAACAGCCTTCACAAATAACCTCAACTTGATTTAATGCACCCACCCCTTTCCACCACCAACCATGAAATCCATGCCTGAAAGCTCTATTAACTACCATAAAACCAACGGAGGAGACAGAAAAGTTGAAAGAAAATAAATCATTGAGGACAAAGAGACACGGAATGAGTGCTGTACTTCCCCAGCAGCTTTTAATCTCAAGACTTGACTGGGGTAACCTACCAGAGGAGCTTGTTTCCAAAACTAATCAGAGCATACGTGTTGGTAACTGGTATTTCATTAGCTGTAGTGCACAGGCTGTGTTGTCCAAAGAGAGAATCGGTTGTTTGGTTTTGAAAGGTTTTGTGGGCTGGTAATTTGTATTTTTATCTAGAAGGCAAGATCATGCAGTCTATGTGGAGCTGATTTCAATCATGCTTTCCACTTCCCACACCCCAACAACATGCCTTCTCTAATGAATAGCTTATGTGTTATCCTCGCATATCTAAGAAATGGTGGCTCTAAAAGACTGACATTTAGAGCCACCATAGATGTTTTATAGGATGTATCCATCATATTGGAAAGGCTTCATATCCTTCTTCCAAGCCTCAGAAAGCATATAGTTTAGCATATGAGATTGGAAAACCCAAAGGTTTCATACGCCTAATATGACCAAAGCATCAAAAACGAATGGAAAAGTTTATTTTCAGGGTCTCAGTGGAAAGAAATCATGCAGAATACAGAACAGTACTAGATCCAAAGATCGGTAACGTGACTAGTATATGAATTGCCAGGCAAATTGACCGTGAGCTTTCACTATGTCCCAAGAGCACTTAAAATGTTGAAAACTTTTTGCAAATTTTAAATTCCCAAAGCACTCTTGTGCAAATCCAAAGAATTATATGCTCCATTAGGCACTGGGCAGCCTAGAACTCAGATTCTAAAAAACTTCCATCTGATATGTGTTTCACCAGGAAATGCCTAAACAGATAAGACAGTTCCCACATCTGGTGAACTCCAGATCCACCTTGCATGTCCTCAAGTCCAAGGAAACACCTAAGAGGTAGGAATATTTTTCTGGTGTCCTTGTCAAACTCCACCTCTGGAGTAATGACTTGCATTGCACAGTTATCCCAATTTGTTCCCAAAGTCAGAGAGGATCTCAAGACGCATTTACCTTGGAGGTCTCAGGGATTTTTTAGAGCCTAGAGGCACTATCAGCTGAGTTGTAACCTTATGGGCTTATTTCACAATGAAGAAAAGGCAGTGATGTGCCTGGTAACCCTTAATAACATTTGTATTAGTTAGGGTTCTCTAGAGAAACAGAATCAACAGGGAACACTCACGAATATAATATTTATAAAAGTGTCTCACATAACCGCAGGAACACAAAGTCCAAAAGCCACAGGGCAGGCTGTGAAGCTGATGATTCCGATGGAGGATCTGGATGAACTCCACAGAAGAGGCTTACCAGCCGAGACAGGAAGAACCTGTCTCTTCTGAATCCTCCTTATAAGGCTTTCAGTGATTAGATTAAGCATCACTCATTGCAGAAGACACTCCCCTTTGGCTGATTACAAATGGAATCAGCTGTGGACGCAGCTGACATGATCATGATTAAATCATGATTTAATCATGTTGAAATGTCCTCATTGCAACAGACAAGCCAGCACTTGCCCAACCAGACAAATAGGCACCGCCACTTGGCCAAGTTGACACATGAACTTGACCATGACAACATTTCACTGTTAGCAGGCAAGAGGTGCTCACAAAGATGACATGTTTACCTCCTACACATCTTGACACTTTTCAGGATGTTGTTTCTGAAAACATCCCAAACTCCCAAGTGAACTCCAGAGACAACCTAGTTCTATTGAACGGTCTGAGATATTTTGTTATCTCCTTCCTCAGCTTTTACTAATCTTCCTCCTGCCTCTGGGACTGCTTCTTCTTGCCTTTTTGCTAACCTCCTGGCTCTGCCTGGCACTTAGACTTTGGGAATCCTACAGATTCTATTCTCAGTCCTTCTTACCTACGAGACCTTAAATAGCCTCCTTGGGTGACTTCTTGCACTTCAACTACCATGTGTGTGCCAAAGACAGCCAAGCCCCATCTTTTCTCCTGAGTTTCAGTTCCTTGTCTTCAATCACCTATGACATTTCTCCACCTGGATGTCCCACAAACACCTTCAATACAACAACTCCATGTGAATTTACGGGCTTTGCCACCAAAAGGTGTTCCTTCTCCTCCATCTCAGTAAGGGCCATTGTCTACTCAGTGCTCTATCAGCTGAGTCGAGAAATCACCCAGTCATTTGCAAAGGGAAAGTTTAATATAAAGAATTATTAAACTATGATGGGGAGTAACTATAAAGATGTAAAAAGATCTCTAAAAGGCAACCTAGGGCTGAGGGAGAATATCCAAGGAAAGGCACAAATAGAAGTGGGATTCCTCCCCAAGGCTGAGGTTCGGAATAGGAGCAGGTGTGGTTGCAGCCTGCTGGATGGTGGAGAAGTTGGTTGGCTTGTCCAGACCAAAGCTGAACTGATTCTTCAGTCACTGGGCAGCAGGAAGCAACCCTCTTGGGTGCAGGTGAGCTGAAGCAGGTGGGCAGAAGCATGCAGAGAGTTAGGAAACCACCACAGATGCCAGGTCTGAAGTGTGCTCTCTCTGCCTAGGGGGACTACCATGGGGTGGCACCAGGTCAAGCCAGAGCAGTGAGGGCAGCTGATGTCCCCACACAGCTGCAGCACTGAAAGACCCTGCAGCAGGAGCAAGTAAAGTACACACAATGAAACCAGGAAAAAAAGCCCCTGT
This sequence comes from Myrmecophaga tridactyla, assembly GCA_004026745.1. Lineage (NCBI taxonomy): Eukaryota > Metazoa > Chordata > Mammalia > Pilosa > Myrmecophagidae > Myrmecophaga > Myrmecophaga tridactyla. The sequence goes on from PVIY010024866.1 coordinate 10,245, forward strand.
TTTGGTTTGTTAAAGCTGCCAGAATGCAATATACCAGAAATGGAATGGCTTTTAAAAAGAATTTATTAAGTTGCAAGTTTACAGTTCTAAGGCTATGAAAATGTCCAAACTAAGGCATCCAGGGAGAGATACCTTGACTCAAGAAAGGACCGATGACATTTGGGGTTTCTCCCTCAGCTGGAAGGCACATGGCATAGTCTGCTAGCTTTCTCTCCTGGCTTCTTGCTTCAAAAGGACTTTCCCGGGGGTGTTTTCCTTCACTGTCTCCAAAGGTCTCTGGCTGTGTGGGCTCTGAAGCTTTTTACAAAATCGTTCCCTCTTAAAGGACTCTAATAAAGGGACCCACCTTGAATGGGTAGAGATGCATCTCCATGGAAACTACCTAATCAAAAGGTCCTACCCACAACTGCATGGCTCACATCTCCATGGAAACGACTTGATCAAAAGCATCCCACCCAATAATAATGAATGAGGATTAAAGAACACGGCTTTTCTGCAGTACACAACAGTTTGAAACCAGCTGTCCCCTTCTCCCTGCAACGTCCCTACAGCGCTCTCTACTGACACTGTCAAGGAAAAATGCATAAAGAGTTCAACTCATTGTAGCAGAGCAGGTACTGAAGGGTGAATTTACAGCTATGAGGCAGTAAATTGATAATGGACACAATTGCCCAGTCTAAACTCCTCTTTCCCATTCTTCTGCTGACATCTGGTTATCAAATCTTTCTACCTACTTTGTAGATAAATATCTCTAGAAGAGAATCCATCTGCACTCTCATCCCTACCTCTGCCTCAGTCAGTCCTTGGCTGAGCTGTCACATGGACCTTGGCCAAAGTCTACTGACTAATCTGCTTGCCACTAGAATATCCTGACAGCAATCCCGTCACCACCCAGCAACCTGCTATCTTCCTAAAATTACAAAACCATCCTTACTGTGCCATTGCTTTAAAACCTCTGGGGGCTTATCTTTGCCAAAACTCCTTCTCTTGGTATCAGGCCATTCCTGATCTTCATGGCTGTGCAGCCTCATCTTTCAGTCTTCACCAGACTGACTTGCACTAGCCAAGCTCTGCCTTTTCACAGCTCTATTTTGAAACAGTCATCTCCCTGGTGTGGCGTTCCCTTCTTGCTTTCTTCCCTAGAAAATTTCTACTTATCCTTCAAGTTCCAGCTGGGCCATCAGTGTCCAGTGAAGCCTGCAGAGACAACCAGGGCAAAGCAGTTGTTTATTTCTCTCTACTCTTGTATCATTTCATTTCATATCATGCCTTATTTTAAATTACCTATGTACATGTCCAGATTCGTTATCAGTTTATAAATTAGCAGGCATGGAAGGTTTCTTATTTAACTGTTTACCCCCAGGACCTAATGTAGTGTCTGGCATAGAGTCAGCACTTAGTAAATATTTGTAGAATGAAGAATGAATGAATAAATGAAGGAATGAATGATGGAAAAAACATCAGGAGCCCGTGGGACACGTATATTGCCACATCTCTGCAGTGGAGAGATGCATTTAGGTGGTCAGGATACCTAAATTAGGATGAAAATACTAGGTCTTCTTATATGAACTCTGTGCACACCCCTTCATATAGAGAATTCTGTTAGCCCTCAGTAAATTTGCAATAGCTAACTCAAAAACATTAATAACTAGGGTACACGGGTGGTTCAGTGGTAGAATGCTCACCTTCCACGTGGGAGACCTGGGTTCGATTCCTGGACCATGCACCCCTCCCCCCCAAAATAAAAGATTAATAACTAAGAAATCCCAGTTGAATTGGATGCTCCTGGGCCTGAGCTCCCGAGTAGAATAAATTGTCAAAGTGATGAATGACCAGTTCTTTTTACTTTCAAAAAATAAGCATTTGAGAATGTTGCTTGTACCTCACCCATGGTAACTCAGAAAACCAAATGACTTCTAGTTGAAGGATATTATTACCTTCCTAAGCATAGTTGGAAAATGAGTAGCAGAGGTGAGCAGAGTGCCTATCTGTGATCATGATTCTGGCCTCCGATATTAACTAAGTTTGCCAGACTTTGGGCTCAACACTGCATATGAATCCTCTTATTTAATCCTCAAGTTGGCTTAATCTATTCCTTTTTCCATGATTGGTGGCAGTTCTCCTAGTAGCATACCAGTTAATTCTTTTTAAATCAGCCTCTCTTTATGCAGTTGCTAGTGCTGTTGAATAAATTTGTCACAAGGAGATCAATAGCATAGCTTGAGTTTTCTCCAGCCGGTCAACGCCACAGGATGCCCTTGTCACAGGACAAGTTGGACAAGTTGGAATCCAGCTCCAGACGTACAGCTTTTCAGGTTGACTCTGAGGAGGGTCTTTTTGCCATACCAGAATCACCCCTGCTCATTTTGACCTTGCTACCTTTGGTCACCTCCAAGGAGAGAGACACAAGTGCAAAGCATCTTAAACCAAGAGCTAGATATTGCCCCTTATTCGAACACTGACCCTCACTTCCTGACTTGTAGTCAGGAGCTCAGAACCCACGATTCAGAGGTGACTGCAATCCAGGCACCATTCTTGGATGGTGCCACTAAAAATAGAATCCAATTTGTGCTTGATGGTAAGCAAAAGAACCATAAAAACACTGTCCTGCCTTCTGGGGCATAGAAGCGTTAGCGTAATGCAGAGCAAATGGAAACAGATTCAGTGACGAGAACAGCATATCCATTCAGAGTCTTCATCCTGTGCTCTACCTCTAGCTGAACAAAGGCATTGCACAACAATGGATCACCTTTATAACTGGGTCCAGGAAAACCACCCCTCCATGAGACCACAAAGCATTTTCCAGCAGACAGGATTTGTCTGCAGTGTTAGGGCGAGGATTGTCTACTTGGGCTGCTCACAAATCTCCTTGACTCTTTCCTCTTCATCTTGGAACCATCAGAACAGCTCAGGGGAAACACCCTGACATTTAAAATTTTTTCTTACCCTCAAATGGCTTACAATTATTTTTCATGCTCTAGCCATTGTAATCACACACATATATCCCTACTTGAAATTGCAAACACAATTCGTTTTATACATAATTACATCTCTACTTAGTGAAAGGAGTTCTGTGCAATTTTGACAGTGCATTTATAATTATGTTTGTTGACGTTACTTCTCTTATGTATATAAAATTAGCTGTGTTTTCTGTGAGCTGCCACAGCTATCTATCATTATTTCATTTTCCTATAGAGGTTGTCTGGTTATATTTTTAAATATTTATATTTACTGTGATGTCATTCTGGGCATGAAAATAGCATGTTTTAAATCAGAAGTTATCAAGTTCCCTAAGTCTTACTTAATAGCTTAATATCATCAGCCAATCCCTAAAACCATTGGGACACATTATTAAATGTAAAAGATAGAAGCAAAAAGCATAATCTAATGAAAGCCCCAAAGTGGCCCAGATGTCTGTGTTGGTGAAAGAAACTATTTGAGTTTAATCTGTACTCTGGAGGGGAGTAGCCTTTCCTCCAAATCACTTGCATACTAAATTTTACCTTTTAGTGGTTGTCCAGGAGCAAGAAAAGAATTTCCAGGTCTTTTCATTCTAAAACACCATTGTTTTATAAGAGCTCCCCACTGGTCTGATAGACTTTACACCACAAAAACAAACACCACCACATGTGATATGCACATTGATTGTCAAACGTTCTTTACAGTCTAGAAATAGCACCTCTGGGACTAGATATGATAAATATTTAACCCAAGTGCTTTGCAAAATGTAGAATTAGTGCAAATAGTTCTGGGGTGTTTTTTTTTCCATTGTGATGCTTCCCATGGCCTCTAGCTCTGTTTCATTTGGCATTCCTCACTGCAGTGATGGAAGGACGCTGAAGTCAAGTTTAACCACTGGGCTGTGTGCAGAGTAGAATGCAGCCTGCTTCTTAAACTTGAGCAGCAGTGCCCTTAACCATGGACTATATTTACAGTCAGTGTTCCCTGAGCCAGGTTCCATCCTGAAAGAGATACTGTACTCCCCTCCCCCAGCCCCTCACATCTTTCGCATCTTTATTTTTAATCCCAGAGCACAGCACGGTCCTTGGGGCCCTGAGATACAATGGAAAGAGCAAAGGCTTTTGGTTCTGGGATAGAAATGGGTAACATTCACAGTCCCCAGTTTACTGCCTCTATGACGATGAGAAAATCGATTCTTAGCCTCAGTATCAATTAGCTTTCCCATCCTCAAAATGATGCAATGAGTAATATCTACCTTGAAGGATGAGTGTCAGAGAGAGAGACAGAGAGCTAATATGTCAATATTTTGCCTGAAATATATCATTCACTCAACAAGTATTGGTATTATTACTATTAAAAAATCAACATTTCCTCAAATATCTGCTAAGTTTCCAAATGAACGTGATGGAGAGTAAACAAACGATAAAAGATCAAGAGAATTACAAAACTCATTACCCTCCTGCCCCCAATTAACCTGACAACGGATATGTTGAAGATTTTTATACTCATACCTCCTTAGAAATTCCCAATAAACTGTAAAGAGCTCATAATCCACATGGTGGAAGTTTACCTTGAACATTTAATACCATTTGCATTTGTAAACTTACAATGATTCCTTCTTCCTCAATTTGAAGCACTCATAAGGTTCACAGGTTAGGTTAAGAATTTTTCCAAATCTGTCACCTGAAATAAACTGCCAAGGGGTCTAAACTTGCAGAGGTGATAATTAATGTTTTTCATTATCTCTTCATTAATGGTAATCCATTCATTAGCAAGCTTTTGTTTTTCCTCACGTTTCTGTTTTCCCTGCCAGAACTTATGAGTGTTGTTAAATGCAAAAGCGAAGGAAATTTTTATCTATATTATAATTAATAAGTTTCAGATTTACAGGGAAAGTAAAGGAACTGTCACTGACAAAGTGTCCCTTAGAAAAGGGCCAAGGCCAAGCCAAGGTTAAGTAATGAGCAAAACAAATGGAAGAAAGAAAGTAGTTATAAGGTGTATAAGTATTGAACAACCTTTTTTTAAAATTATGCCAGAAAATCCCAGAGGACCTGAAAATAGAACCTCTAATAGTAATTTTGACCTTTTTTTTTCCTTTTTAAATTTTTATTGTGGTAACATATACAACACAAAGTTTCTCTTTTAATCATTTTTAAATGTACAATTCAGTGGTATTAATTCCATTCACAATGTTCTGTTAACCATCACCACCATCCATTACCAAAACTTTTTTCCAGCACCCCATATAGAAACTCTGCACCCATTAGGCAAAAACTCTGTAGTCTCTACTCCCTTCAACCTTCGGCTCTTGGTAACTTCTAATCTATTTTCTACCTCCCTGAATTTTCCTGTTCTAGCTTCTTCATGTAAATGGAATCAACAATATTTGTCCTTTCGTGTTTGGCTTCTTTCCCTCAACATAATGTTTTCAAAGTTCATCCAGGTTTTAGCATATTTCAGAATTTCATTCTTTTTTATGGCTGAGTAATAGTCCATGATATTGATATATTACATTATTTTATCTGTTCTGTTGATGGGCGCTGGGTTGTCTCCACCTTCTTTCTGCCTATTATGAATAACACAGCTATGAACATTGGTGTACAAGTATCTGTCCAAGATCCTGGTTTGAATTCTTTGAGGTATATACCTAGAAGTGGAGTTGCTGGGTCACATGGTAATTCTATGTTTAACAGTTATGTAAACTGTTCTCCTCACTGGCTGCCCCATTTTACATCCCCACCATCAATGTACAAGAATTCCTATTTCTTCACCATTGCTACCACTTTTGAGTGATTAACCATGTTTTTGTGACCACTGCAAAAAAAAAAAAGATCTTAATCTTCCTTAAAATAATTAAAACAAAATCTTTAACACTGCATTTGATAGTTTGAGTTTAGTGTTGTTTAGTACTGTCTCTATTTTACAAATGAAGCTTAAAGAAATTAAGGAACTGTCCGAAGAGCCAAGAGTCAGGTAAGGCAAATAAGGCATTTGAAGCACAAAATTTAAGAATAGCCTCCATTTCAGGATTTACGCACTTGCATACACCTGAGAGTGTGCACTGCTCTTAAAATTTTGCACCCTAGGGCGGGCCACGGTGGCTCAGCAGGCAAGAATGCTTGCCTGCCATGCCAGAGGACCCGGGTTCAATTCCCGGTGCCTGCCCATGTAAAAAAAGTAAATAAATAAAATAAAATGTATTTAAAAAATTTTTTTACACCCTAGGCTTCTCACTTGCATCACCCTAGGTCTGCCCCCGTCACCATCACACAACTAGAAAATGACCATGGAAGACTTTGGATCAGGTCTACAGCTCATGTCCGTGACCTCTCTATCAAGTCATTGCGTGCAGTTTTCTGGAGAACAAATTAAATAAATAATGAGTGTCTGCTAGTGCAAGACACACAGTTAGGTGTGCAGGGCATACAAACATGAAAAAGGCAGTCCCTTGTCTTAAGATGAAAATGCGAGAGAGCTGTGAATCAGTGACATCTCAGAGAAGGAGGAGGGAAGGCTGGCGTGGGTAGCCCCCTGTGTCTCAGTATTGGCTGGCTCGATTGCTCTCAGGCTCTCCCCACTCACCACAATGTAACTAAAACCCTCTGAGACTTGTTTACCATGTCTGTGAAATGGGAATGATAACACTGGACTTTTAGATGACAAAGTCACAGTAATATTGAGTGTCAAATGGAGATGGTACGTTTTGTGGGAGCATAAGCAAAATACATGTGAGCCACTTTTTTAAGGAATGCCAAGTGTAATGCACAGAACAATGAACTTGGAGTTGGGATCTGGGTTCTAATTCGGGCTTTGTCTTTTATCAGCACCATGACTTCACGAAGAGCTATTTTCCTTGCTAATTCTTTCTACCTTGTTCATTGAATGAGAAAATTGGATTCAAAATATTCTAAGATTTCTTAATTGTGTGGCTGAGTTATTGTGGGAAATGTTTAGCAGAAGTTTCAAAAATTGTTTGTAATTATATCTTATTGTGTATGAATAGATCAGTTTTCACACTCAATAATATTGGCTTTAGTACAACCGCTGTGGAAGGCAATTTGGTGATTCCTCAGGAAGCTAAGTATAGAATTGCCATATGATTCAGCAATCCCATTGCTAGGTATCTACTCAGAGGACATGAGGGCAAGGACACAAACAGACATTTGCATGCCAGTGTTTATAGCAGCATTATTTACAATTGCCAAGAGATGGAAACAGCCCAAATGTCCATCAACAGAGGAGTGGCTAAACAAGCTGTGGTATATACATACGATGGAATATTATGCAGCTGTAAGACAGAATAAAGTTATGAAGTATGTAACAACATGGATAGACCTTGAGGACATTATGCTGAGTGAGATTAGCCAGAAACAAAAGGACAAATACTGTATGGTCTTACTGATATGAACTAACATTAGTGAATGAACTTGGAGAATTTCAGTTAAGAATAGAGACCATCAGGAGATAGAAATGGCGTAGATATTGGGTAATTGGAGCTGAAGGGATACAGACTGTACAACAGAACTGATTGTTAAAGTGCAGAAATGGATAACACAATGCTACCTAACTAATACAATAATGTTAGTACACTGAATGAAGTTGAATGTGAGAATGATAGAAGAAGGAGGGCTGGGGGCACAAATGAAACCAGAAGGAAAGATAGTTGATAAAGACTGAGATGGTATAATCTAGGAAGGCCTAGAGTGTACAATGATAGTGACTAAATGTTCAAATTTCAGAATGTTTTTGCATGAGGAAGAACAAAGGAATTCAGTATTGCAGGGTGTTGAAAATAGATGGTAATTCATATTTTAAAACTTTAATTTATGTGTGAGACTAAAGCAAAAAATGTTTATTTGGTACAAAATATATATTTTGACTAGTGCATTTCCTAATATAACTTATGTGGGCAGTTTAATTGAACAACATAAGTACATGGAACCTTGAGTAGGGGATGAGATTTGGTAGATTTGTCCAGAATGATGGCCTGATAAATCCTGGAGTGATTTGAACAGTGAATAAAAATGTATTTGCAAAATCCCCTTGGGTGAATGGCAAGAAAGGGGGAAAATTCAACTTCCCCATGTGGAGAATTCCTGATATTCTCACAAGCAGTGGGAACAACAAAAGCAATAGGCCGAGCCCTCAATCTTGGGGTTTTTGCATATGAAACTTATCCCCCCAAAGGAAAGGCTAAGCCTACTTAAAGTTAGGTCTAAGAGTCACCCCCAGAGAACCTCTTTTGTTGCTCAGATGTGGCCTCTCTCTCTCAGCCAACATGATAAGCAGACTCACTGCTCTCCCCCTCTCTATGTGGGACATGACTCCCAGGGTGTAACCCTTCCTGGCAACATGGGACAGAAATCCTAGAATGAGCTGGGACTTAGCATCAAGGGATAGAGAAAACCTTCTCGACCAAAAGGGGGAAGAGCAAAATGAGACAAAATAAAGTATCAATGGCTGAGAGATTTCAAACAGAGTTGAGAGGTTATCCTTGAGGATATTCTTATGCATTATATAGATATCACCTTCTTAGTTAAGGTATATTGGAGAGGCTGGAGGGAAGTACCTGAAAATGTAGAGCTGTGTTCCAGTAGCCATGTTTTTTGAAGATGATTGTATAGTGATATAGCTTTCACAACGCGACTGTGTGATTGTGAAAATCTTGAATCTGATGCTCCTTTTATCTATGGTATGTACAGATGAGTAAAACATATGGATTAAAAATAAATAAATAATGGGGCGAACAAATGTTAAAATAGAAAAAAAATTATAAGATGGCTTGGAAGATGGTGGTGAGAACTATCCCATAAAGTATAACAAAAAGAAAATAGAGATGGACAATGAAAGAGAAAACATTAAGAAGAAATTTGGAGGTACAACATCCAAATAATAGGAAGTTTATAAAGCAACAACAAAAATTTATAAATAAAAATGAGGAAATAACATTAAAAATTATTCAAGAAAATTTCCCAAAATGAAAGAACATGAGCTCCAAGAACCTATCAATTACCCAGCCCATAAAAGACCCCCCAAGTCCTATCATCATAAAATTTCAGATCCTGAAAAAAAAGAAATTCACAAACTTTCCCATGAATGATGCTGTATAGGGCAATATATGAAAATATTAAATGGTAAATTTTGGCTGAGCCCAAGGAATAATGTTATAACAATTCATTTATTCAAGAGATATTTATTGAGCACCGTGATGATGAATCTACATCTCCAGAGTCTAAACCCCTTGTTCTTCCTATTTTGCCACATCGTGTATAAATGGAACTAAGGCTACTTCAGAGCGCTTTCGTGAGGATTCAGATATATGATGCTCATAAATCACCCACCACCCCATGAAACCATGTACAAAAACTGTGCTGGTTTGAAGCTATTATGTACCCTCAAAAAGCCATGTCCTTTAATCCTCATTCAATATTGCAGGGTGGGATCTTTTTTATTGTTTCCATGGAGATGTGTCTCCACCCATTCAGGTGAATTTACTTACTGGAGTCCTTATAAGAGGGAACCATTTTGGCAAAAGCTTAGTACCAACAGAGCCCACACAGCCAAAAGATACAGAAAGAAAATCCCAAGGGAAGCCATTGAAGAAGCCTGGAGAGAAAGCTAGCAGACATTGCCATGTGCTTTTCCAGCTGAGAGAGAAACCCCAAATGTCATCAGCCTTCTTGACCCAAGATATCTTTTCTTGGATGCCTTAGTTTGGACATTTTTATAGCCTTGCCTTCATTTGGACATTTTCACGGCCTTAGAACTGTAAACTTGCAAGTTAATAATTTCCCTTTTTAAAAGCTGTTCCATTTCTGATATATTGCATTCCAGCAGCTTGCAAACTAAAACACAAAATATGGACTCCATTTACTAATAATATATCAGTATTAGTTAATCCATTTGTAACAAATGTACCACAGCAATGCAGGATGTTAAAAATAGGGGAAACTGGGGGTTTGGGGGTAGGGATGGTAATATGGGAACTCTGTACTTTCTGGTAATTTTCTGAAAATTTAAAACTGCTCTAAAAATAAAGCTGTCTGTTTTCATTTAAAAAAAAGACTCTAATGCATAGTAGATGTTCAATAATCTAGTAGTTAGCGAGTATCAGTTTGAAGCAGCATCAGAACTGGAGTCTGAGATAAGAGCTAGCACCCACATTCTAGAGAATTGCTGGGGCAGTGGATTTGTAGGTTCTGTTCTCCATCTCAAGTTTACCCTCTTGAAGGTCCAGCATGAGCTTCAGATCTAAGCAGTCTCATGTAGGTGCTTTATGTAAAAAAAGGGCAAGATATCTCTACAGCCTTCTCAAAGCTGCAAACAAGTACCTGGGCTGTGACTCCTGCTATGCTTGAGCCCCTCCCCTTGAACTTCAGGTAGCTGTCAGCTCACTAATTTGCACTCTTCACCTCCCTACCCCCCTCAGGTTGTATGTACAAGGTGGTAGGAAGAGTTTTATGCTTGAAACCGAATCATTTCATCTCTTTGTGCCGTTGTTTCTTCCCCTGTAAAATGGGATAACGGGTCCCTGCTCCATTCACCTTGCTGAGTTTTGAATGCTGAGGAGATAATGCTCTAAGACAACTAGAAGACTACAGTGTTGTACAACCATCAAGGCTTGTTGCAGAATATGGTGCTGGCATCCAGGAAAAATGAAGGAAGAGCATGTGAGTTAACCCACCCTGCGGAACTATCAGCACTCCTGGAAGAATAAGGCAAGGTTCACACCTTAACACCAGTAACCTAGAAGTACAGTTTGAATATATTTAGAACAGTGTAACTCTAGGTGGTGTTTAAAAGTCACATCCACAGGCATGGAGATGGAGTCAAGAAATATATATCTCCTAGCTGATTCTCCATGTGTTGACGGAAACTTTCTCATCTGGCTGCTTCTGCAATCCCCCAGCCATTCATTCTCAATGCTGTGCATGCTGTGAACAAAGCAATAGGAGTCATGGATAGGAAGAGGAAGTATGGAAGTTAATACCTCTTAAATGGATCCAATCCATGCAACAGTGGTTTATTAATTCACTAATTTCATGAAGAATTAGTGCTGCTCTGATGAGGTATGAATGTTGGGTCATTCATTGAGAGCAAAAAGTATTAAGACTAATGTGGCCTCAGAAGTCAGGCCCACAGTAATGCAAAGGAATCATATCTCCCACATCCTGCCCTCCTAGGGCTGTGCAGTGGACACTGGAGTAAAAAGAGAGCCCCATTCATCTAGCATGTATTTACTGGGTGCTTTATATAAGCCAACACTCTGTCAACTGCAGTGGGAGATTACAATCATAGAAGCCGAAACTGAGTTTTCCTTCAGAGATATTACCTCTGCAGCAGCTAGGAATATTTAAAGATAATTCTGGTAGCTCTAAATTTAATGCAAAGGAGAGGAAGCATGTGCCAAAACTAGAAGAGATTTAGAGATGATGGGGGACTAGGATATAATAGACAGGATTATCAAAAGCCATAGAGATGAACTCTTCCAGGAGGGGACAAATTGTAGTAATAAAGACGAGAGAAAATGTATGACTGAGATTTTAACTTGAAAAATGAATCTTTATGCGCTTCTGTTTATCCTGTATTTAACAGAATCTAGGATAAAATACTACCATGCTGTAATTCTTAAACCACAGAAAAAATGCATTAATTTAAGATAACTTTGCAACAAGCATTTTGATGGCACAATGCAGCATCCTTTATGTCATAGATGAATTTTGCAGCATGATCCACAAGAGGAAAATTACAAAAATCATAGGAGGACCTCCTCTCTTTTCCTAATGACAGTCCTTTGATATTGAAATGATTCCCACTGAAGCTCTATCATGCCCTTAACCTTGCCGATTTTTTTTTCGTTTTCAGTTGTTTAAACTAGTCTCTTTTAGAGGCTCACTTTTCACTGGCTCTGCAGTTCTCTACTGACTTCATAAAACTATGTTTTTCATGAGATTTGCAGTGTCTCTTTATAATTTACTTTGTATTGTCTTGTCAGAGAACATCAGATGTCAGCAAGAAGCTGACCTTCAAAGATATAAGTGTTACAATCACTCGTGACATTTTTACGTTTTAGTGATTTTTTTTTTTTTTTTTTGCTTCTCTAACCAATATCATAAATGTGGGAGTTTGGTGAACGAGGAGCCTCTGTTCATGATAACAAAGTAATATTCTAAAGTAAACTCTGAGCAGCAAATGTTTTAATATTCTAGTTCGGTCTCAAAAGAAGTGATCACAAAGTACGAACTGGGTTCATTGTTTTTCGGAGAGCTTTCTTTCTTTCTTTTATTTTTCTTGGTATATTTTAGATTATATAAAATATTTGCCCTTTGAACCTAATTGACCTATATCATAGATTGTTGGGAATATATGCTTCTAGATAATGCACATGTGGATGGCTGTGTCTATACATTCACATGTATTTCATTCATTTTTATATGTATGTATGTATGTACACAAAGATGTGTGTGAGAGTATACACACATGTCAACATGTGTAAATAATTATATTTAAGTTATTTAAGCTATATATAAATAAGAATGTAAGCTTTTTTACTGGTTTTATTGTATATATCTAAAAGCAGCCACAGCAAACTTGTTAAATTTCCCATCAATACTCACTTGCCAAGCTGTTGGCAGCATACTAATTTCAATGAATTCCTAATGGGATATAAAGTGAAATAACATTTCTTAGATTATAGTAAATTATCATTCTTCACAGTTGCTCACTCTCATTTGGACCCATCTTAAAAATGCATAAACGGTTTTTCTTATGTATTTGTAGTTCCAGTTGATGATCATAATGAAGATAAACATATTTTCAAGTTATTTCATCTTACATTACCCTTCAATATGTACCATTTATGATAGAAATCTTCTGTGAGTAACTCATTATGCCAGTGTGGATTGTTTCTCTTGTCTGACCCTCTTGCAGATTCACCACCTAAGTTTGTTATTTTTCCTGGCATATGCTTTCCTGGTGGTAGCTGCTAATCTGTTTGCACAGCAGATGTCATTTGTATTTTATATACAATCAAATCTCATAGGAAATTTGCGATGCAAATTTCAAACACAAGTATCTCCCAACAACTTTATGACTTTTCTGTTAAAGGCTGAACTGACTTATTAATATAGCTCAATTAAGCTGTGCCATCAGCTAATAGGTTGAAAGTAAAAATGTCTCTGCTGTCTCTTTCCTCTAGGTTATAAAAATGTTTCAGTAAACACAATAGCCTTTTAAGTATGATCAAGAACTTGGAGCCTATTAGTTCCTCAAGATTATGGGAGACCCAGAGGGGTATAATATGTAGTAATGGGTGTCGAAGCATATGAATATAAATAAAAAGAAAAGAAATGCTCATTACTTTTTTGTATTCTATTTGGGATGAGCAAATTCATCTGAGTCAACAGTTCTTAAATTTTGGGGCCCAGTTGATCATCTGATTAAAGCTATGAACATTCTCTCCCATATTAAATGCAACATAATACACGAAAAAAAATGTATATAATGTCAAGGACTTCATGTACTCCTAGATTAAGAATGTCTGTTCCAAGAGAATAATTCCTACATCATATTTTATTCTGAAGACCCAATTAGACAATGTGCATAAAACTTCTAACCCAGGGAGTGGAATTTAGCAGATGGTCAGTAAATATTGGTACATTTTCTCCATTCTCCTTAATATTTGAAATTCAACTTTTATTTCCAATTGCTGAACTGTGCTGGTGACTGGATGTGCTGTCACTAGTAAAACCATAAAAATCATGGAATTGCATTGGTATTATATAAGGCCCAGAGCCTTATGTAACTTATCTCTCCTCTAGAATTATGGTTACCCGTAATGTCTTTCACTCCTGGGCCCAGTGTCCAATGGGGACTTCACTTTAGTGATCCTGAGAGTATCTGTCCCTTTAAACTATGATCTCTTTGGGGCCAGGTCTCATTTTCTTTTTATCTTCATGACCCAGTGCAGTCTCTTGCATAGTCTTACAGAGATATCAATAGCATCCACATTTTTAAATCCCTTATGAAGTTGTAGAAACAACCCTAAACCTGTTGCTTCCATTTTGTAGATCATATAACTGAGGCTCAGAGAAGATAATTATTGCTTAAAATCATACAACCAGGATTCTAATCTGTGTCCATCTAATTCCACAGCCTGGGCCCGTAAACACTATGACAAATGGAATTGGAATGTGCCATGCTCATATATACACCAAAAAGAACTCATTTCCATGATGATAAAGCCTGGGCTCAGGACCATTTGGGAATTTGGAGCATTGTAAAAAGCAGTCTGATTTAGAGCAAACCCAGAGGTATCCTGAAGTCCACATGTAAGAAGACAGACATAACCTTTCTGCCCAGGAAAAGAGCCAGCTCGGCCCCTGCTGTTGCAGGGGAGTCTAACAGGAATTACCTTCCCTGCAGGATAGCACATCTGAGAGTTGAGAGCTAAATTTCCAACAACTGCCTGCAGGCGTCCCTTGCTTTCCCTCTTGCCAGCAGCAGCAGCCACTCCCTGACCAGCATTGGACCTCAGCCAGTTTGTTGGCTTTTGTTCAAGTCTCAGTGGCAGCCAGGGCCTGAATACACCATAAAGCTCCTCTGTCGGGCTCAGAGGAAAAGAGGCCACCATGCCGTCCATCACCATGAAGATGTAACCACCCTGCCTGCTCCCCTATCTCACGCAGGGCTTCATTAACATATTCAACGGGAGAAGTGCCAGACACCTCCTGAGAGAAAGCCTGCTGATAGATGAGCAGTCATCTATAAGGACTCTGGGAGAAGGGCAAGTTCTCTTTCCAAAGGAGTTAAAAGCCAGCATCAGTGCTTCTCAAAGGCTGCCAGGTGGTTATCAAAGGATGAGGACCCAAAATGCCAGCACCCATCCCACCACCTACCACCAAAACAGGTGTAGAACTAATCCCCAGGATTTCTAGATAGTCTCAGAAACTGGGCAGTCCTGAAAGATCGCTTTCTCCTTGGAGCTACTGGTGTATTTGGTTCTATACCACTCATTTGAAAAGTTTCATTCATTCATTCATTCATGCATTCATGGAACAAACCAACCCTGAAGTTTTCCTATGTGCCAAGCACTATGGTAGAAGCCAGGATAGAAAGACAAATAAAGATCTAGTCATATCCTCAAGGGAAAGCACAGTCGCATGGGTTAATATGTTGGGTTAAAAGACAAGTTCAGTAGAGAGCTCCTAAGTCTAAAAAGAGGCAAAGGAGCCAGAAGAGAGCAGAGTTGAGAAATTAGCCCAGTCCCAAGACAGGACTAAAGAAAGGGTACACGGAGGAAAGATACAGGGCCCTGAAGGAGGAGAGTGCTGCATTAGTTTATCACTGCTGAAACAAATGACCATAAATGTAGTGGCTTTTTTAAAAGAGCAAAAACAAATGTGTTATCTCACAGTTCTGCAGGTCAGAGCCCCAAATCAGTCTGACTGATCTAAAGTGAAGCCATCAGAAGGGCAGCTTTCCTTCTGAGGTTGTCAGGGGGAAATTCATTTCCTTGCCTTTTCCAGCTTCTAGAGGTCTGCTGCATCCCTTGGCTCTTGGCCTCATCTTCCATGTTCAAAGACAGCAATGAAGCATTTTCAAATCAATCTCTCTCTCTTTCTCTTCCTCTCTCCCTATGTCTGTTTTGTCATCGCATCTCCTTCTCTAACTCTGACCCTCCTGCCTCCTTCATATAAAGACCCTTGTGATTATATTGGAACCATTAGGATAATCCAGAATAATCTCACTTCGAAGATCCCTAAATTAATCACATCTGCAAAGTCCCATTTGCCATGACATATTCACAGTTTCCAAAGTTAGAACTTGGACATCTTCAGGGGGTCAGTATTTTGTATTAAAAGAGGAAAGTCAGAGGTATTCAAGCAAAAGCACCTAAGCTCTGGCTGTGAAAGTCAGGCAGCAGAATTTTAAAAATTAAAAAAAAAAAAAATGATTCCAATATACAGCAAAGTTTGAGAAGCACTGCTCAGGAGAATTGTCCTTGGTGAAACAGCTGCTTCATCTGGGAGCATATATCCTCCCTCCCGGCCTCCCACTGCTGGCAGCTGATAGCTAATGAATGAATGAATGACACAGAGGAGCAAAAGACTGACCCCTTGCCTAAAGGCGGGGTCAACTCTGTGGTGCGTTTCATGCTTCCCAGCCTCCTGATGGGGTCACATTGAAGGCAAAATACAGCTAAGACCACATCCTTGCTTTAGCCCCTCCCTCCCCCTCCCCAACCCTCCACCCCCACCCCCACTACTCAGTCCCTTTCTCCTGAGAGCATTCATCCAATAAGTAATATGCATCTGAGTTTCTATCCAGGCTCAGCTTTAGGGAACTCGATTCCAGATACCCCGGCACTTCAAACCATCCATTATAGATACTCACCATGGACTTCTTGGTGGTGCCACAGTGATAAACTTTCCCAGAAAGAGGAAGTATAGATTCTAAAATTATCCTCAGATGCTGACGCATTGGCCCTTTATTGGAAGGGCTCAGAGGACAGTAGCTTAATCCAATAAGTAATGGCAACAAGGTGACTTTCAGAATTGAAATAGACAAATGTAAAGAACAAATTACTCATGGTTCCTATGTTGCACCATGTAAACAGCTGCCTGTCTCACCTCTTTTGAGAGCTATTTATTCACAACCAAATCCTGGAACTTCTTCATTGTGTTGTTATCTTGGTATAGCAAAACATGCCCAGGATCCCCAGATGACATTCTTGAATAGTTTCTCACTCATCAGCGTCTACTGAGATTGCTCCTTCATTCAAGCCTGCCAGAAATAATCACTTTAATTTTCTACAAATGCCTTCATGGTGCTCCTTGGTTGAGTAATCATTATTTTAAGATGTTCATCCAAATGCAAGTGTCTTTTGAGTCACAAATAAGGCATTGTTTCCCCTTAATATTTTTGCACTTTTTTAATAAAATATTTTATCCCCCAATTACCGCAAGTAAAGATTTTCTAATCTGTTAATTAAGCCTCCAAACATTCCTTTTAGATAGAGCTCTTTTGTGTGTCTGGAGGACCTCTTTAGGGAGGATTTAGAAAAAAAGACGGGAAATGTCAAAAAATCTAATGAGTGGTCCTCATCCAATTGCTGGCATGCTTCATTTCATTGTGTTTTGTTTTACTGTACTTCACAGATATTGTGTTTTTTACAAATTGAAGGTTTGTGTCAAGCAAGTTTATTGGTGCCATTTTTCCAACAGCATGTGCTCATTTCGTGTCTCTGTTACATTTAAATGGAGGTATGTGCATTGTTTTTTCTAACACATAATGCTATTTATTGCACACTTAACAGACTGCAGGATAGTGTAAGCATAATTTTTACATGCATCAGGAAAACAGAAAATTCGTGTGACTCACTTTGTTGTGGTCTTCGCTTTATTGTGGTGGTCTGGAACCACAAAGCATGCCTGTACTCAAATATCTGATAATCATTGTCATCATTCATGTTGTGTATCAGCATTGTTAGCCACATCTGCCCCACAGCTTTCATTTGTCCCCTGGAAATTATCCAGTCTGTACTCTAGGTGGTGAGTTGCCACAGGGAGGGCACAGGAAACTAAATCTGGAATTCTGACTAGTTGGAAGGGGCAGAAACTGTATTAGTTTCTCAGCTGTTATAACAAATACCATACAGCTGATCGACTTAACAACAGGAATTTATTGGCTTATGGTTTCAGAGGCTAGAAGGCATCCTTCCTCCCAGGGTGGGTGGTATCTTCTGGCTGTGGGCACTCTTCGGATTGGATTTCTTGGCTTTTCTGTCATGTGGCAATGCACAGTGCAATGTCTTCTCCTTACTCTTCTGAGTTCCATTTACTTCCCGCCTCTTCCTGCGGCTTTCTGTCTGTCTGATATTCATTCTGCTTATAAAGGACTCCGGTAGTCTGGATTAAAGCCCAAAGTGATTCTACTGGCCACACTTTAACTGAAAAGAACATATTCAAAAGGTCCTATTTACAATGGTTTCACATACGCAGAGATGAATTTAGATTAGCAACATGTTTTTCTGGGTCAATCCCCAACAGAAACAAATGTCTATTCAAAACCAGCTGGCAATGAATTAGGTATGGGAAAGATACATATTGATGCTGTGAATCTAGAAGTTTCAATGAACTCTGAGGTCCAAAAGATAAATTCAGAGACCAACCATGTTGGCAATTATATTAGGGTGAAGTCTAAGTTACTACACTAAGAGGCCCCAAAATGCAGTGTCATAAACAAGATAGAAATTTGGTTTTCTCAATATAATATTCCAGAAGGGAGAGGTCCCACGGATGGTGGGGTGCCTCTGCCACCCTCAACATCTGGTTTCTAGGATTGCTCCAGCCATCGTCATTTTTAGAGAGTGAGAAGAAGAAAAAGGAAGTTTGGAAAGCACCTGTATCTTTAAAAAAGATGACCCAAAAATTACATACATTAGTTTGGCTTGTATCTTTTTAGCCTGAATTTAATTTCATGGTAAAACCTAGTTGCAAGGAAGGTTGGTAAATGTAGTTTCTAGCACAATGGCTATGTGTCCAGCTAAAATGCAGATGGTTTGCTCGCTAAAAGAAAGGGGTCAGCCATCTCTACCATGCTGTATGAATCAGTATAAATGCACAAGGACCCAAAATAAATCTAGGCAAAGACCAGAAGTAGAGTCTAAGAAAGCTCATACCTCTGGGCTTTGTACATTATACATACTTCAATACATATTTAAGAATTGGATCGATGGTTGAATGAGTAAATGGATAGATGAAATGAGAACTCTTGTACCTGCATCAAGAAACTGAAATTAAATAGGGGTAATATTCAGGGGGCAGACTCTAACACAAACAAACAAACAAATCACATTAATAGCTCAAAAGAAGTACTTCATGGCTAGCCCTTGTATATCTCCTGCTGAGAGCAGGAAAGCACGGGTTGGCAGGTGTGGGATCAGGAACAGAGAGGAGAGGGCCTAGCACTCATTCCCATGGTGTCCCAGCAGCTCACAGCTGGGAGGTTCAGTTGGCTAGGACAGAGGCCACTACCCTGGCATCCAGACATCATTCAGACATTTCCCTTCTACTTGTAGCATCCCTTCCTCTATAGCCAGTGATTATCAGAGAGTGTTTCCTGGGCCAGTTGTATCAGTATCATCTGGGAACTTACTTGAAAAGCAAATTCTAGGTCCCACCCCAGCCACACTGAAACAGAAACTCTGGGATTAGAGCCCAGCAATCTGTATTAAACCAGCCCTCCAGGTAATTCTGATGCATGCTCAAGTCTGA
>PVIY010024867.1:0-37460 GCA_004026745.1 Myrmecophaga tridactyla
CCTCTTCTGGACATGGGTTTTCAGCGTGATTTCCGAGACAGGGACCAGGCTCGACCTACATGCTGAGAGTCCAGGTCACACGTGATTGATGGCCACAACTGCCTGGCTAATTGGC
Organism: Myrmecophaga tridactyla; assembly: GCA_004026745.1. NCBI lineage: Eukaryota > Metazoa > Chordata > Mammalia > Pilosa > Myrmecophagidae > Myrmecophaga > Myrmecophaga tridactyla. The sequence goes on from PVIY010024867.1 coordinate 116, forward strand.
GTGTGGGTCCATCCTGCCTCCCTGCCAGCCGGCCTGGAGCTTGGGCTTTATTGAATGCCATCCTTTGCTTGTCCCTGCGCTGGTGGAAAGTGCAATTTCCAGCTTTGACATGTGGAGCTGCGAGCTCCACTCCAGCCAGGCTATGTGTCCGTGAAGTAATTGGAGCCAGAGCCTCTGTTGGAATCCAACCGCCAGGCTGACCGGGAGGTTAAAAGACACAACTGTTAATAGGCACTGAAAGCAATGGTGTCTCCCTGGAGCCATGGAGGAGCTCACTCAGTAAATCGATATAGCAGAGATTATCCTGTTTCTACTCTTGTCCCTTTTCGCCAGGACAAGATAATGGGAGAGATGCCCCCAGAGTACACTCTAATTTTACATGGAGAATTGGAGATGAAACCAGAGGAAGCGATAGCCATTCTTTCAAAGTGTCTTCTGCTGTGGACTTTTGATTATAGGACTATTGACTAGCCAGTTCTTCTAGACAGGAGATCTTTCCTTAAAAAAAAAACAAAACTTATATGGAAATTTAATATTTGAAACAGAAAGAAGCAAATTGATCAGAAGCCTTGCTCCACAATGCCTTGGCCCAGCTGGAGTTCCCCCAGGGTATGTGGGCAGTTCGTATATATGCTTCTCCTTCTAAGGGGACCCCCCCCCTCGCCTACAGGGAAGCATGGAATTGAGGGGTTTGTGGTACCCCAGGGGCCACCCTCAAGAGTGCAGCACCAGACATGGTGGAAAAACGCCCCAGCTTCCTGTCCCTTGGGGCACCTCCACACATCTTTAGAGGTGCTCCTGCAGATCCTGACCCCGTTGTCCTCAGAGATAGCCTACTCATGAATGCATGTGTTCTCTCTCTCCCGCCCGTCTCCCTCTCCATCTCTGTCTCCCCACCTGTGCTTCCTGGAATCATATTTCAATATATTACCTGCAGCCGAGTTCTTTCATCAGCATCTGCGTTTGAGGCATCTGATTTACAACAGCAGAGCTACTCTGATGTGAAGAGGGTGAAGCCCAGACCTGGACCAGCTGGCTTTCTCTACCCCCCTGCCCCAACCTCACCTGCTTCACACAGTTGGCTCTTGAAACCACTGTGGAGCTCCAGGTCTGCTTTTTAAGAGCAATCTAATCCCCTTTCCAAACCAAAATTACCCAAGGATGAATTTATATCTCCCCTGTCCTCTCACCAAATCTGGCTCTCTTTCTTTCCTGTCATTCAAAATGGCCCCACCATTCCTCCAGGCCCTGAGCCAGAAATCTGAGTGAAATCTTGTACCTTGTATGGGCCATCCACTATCCCTCTCCTGTGAGTAACTGCTTCTTGTCCTGCCAATTCTATCATCAAAACCATTTCCATGCCATGGAAATGCCATGACTTGAGTCTAACTCCAATTGTCCTGGGTCAGGTGGCTGCCTAAAGTTCTGCCAGTTGACTGTTTTAGTTTCCTAAGCTGCTCAAGCAAAATACCATGAAATTGGTTGCCTTGAACATTTAGAATTTGTTAGCTTAAAATTTTGAGGCCAAAAGAAAGTCCAATCAAGGTCTCATCAAGATGATGCTTTATCCCCAAAGACTGTGGCATTCTGGGGCAGGCTGCTGGAAATCCTTGGTTCCTGTATGACATAGCAAGGCACATGGTGGCATCTTCTGGCTCTCCCTTTTCTTGTGGCTTTCTCTTTCTCTGTCTGAATTTCATTCTCTTATAAAGGACTCCATTAATAGGATTTAGATTCATCTTGACTGAGGTGGGATACATCTTCACTGAAGAAACCTCATCGAAGGTTCTACTTACAATGGTTTCATACCCTCAGGAATGGATTAGATTTAGAAACATGTTTTTCTGGGTTCATACAGCTTCAAGCCAGCACAGTGACTGACCAGGGACCCCTTAACCCTACAACCGTATCCCCAGCTACTGTGAGCACCACAGTTAACAGCTTTACCTGTGAGCTCTGCTGAGTAACACCCTTGACTTATAGGATCTCTCTCAGCATTCAGTTTCTTACACCCATCTTCCATACCCACAGCGCTCCATATATGGATTCTACCTGAGTAATGTGCAGTTGCAAGAGTCTGTAAAGCAAACGATGGTGGTAATGTAGAACTTTCTACCCTAGATTCTCAATCTCCAACAGCTGCTGTCCTGAACCAGGTGTAGAGATGACAATGGGATACTGATACTGCCCATGCCTAAGCTGCATCCTCCAACTCTCGGCACTCTGCAGCCACAGTGAACGTGGGTCTGAGAGCTGAGCCCAGGATATCCAGAGCTACTAGCACAACTGCTCAGTGGGGAAACTCACCAGAGAACACCCCTACTGTCCTTTCTCTGGTACCAAGAAATGGTAAAACCTAGCTCCTAGTTTGTTTTTAATTCCTGGTCTTTGGGGAGAAAGTAGTAAGGGGGTGATGGCTCTGCCATGATTGTTGATGCCTAGCTGGGCTTCTTGGCAGAGGTCAAAAGCCTTTGGGGACCTCTTTTATAAGAGAGGCCAAGACACCAGCCACAAGCTCTGGAGGGAGAAAGAAACAGTGAACCTTGGGAAGTTATTTATTGTCTCTAAATCTTAGTTTCCTCACCTAAATATGAAGACAACAATTACCAGGCCTAATCATTATTGCAAGAATTAATTGAGGTAAAACTCTATAACTCAGATGTCTGGCACTCAAAAAAAAGATTTGAAAAATCTTTCAAATTTATGGGGTTATCCTGTCCTTTAATGTTCAAGTAAAAACTGTCCCACCTGCCATTACATGTAAATGAGAAATCCAGCATTGTCCTTTCCCCAACTATCCCTAGTAATTCTCATGGTAATACCCTTCTGCTGGTTACCACTTGCTCGGATTTCCCGCTTATGCTAAATGTTCCATTATACTTAGTTCTCACCCCATTTGATTGATCTTTTCTCTTTATCCCATTCAACTTCATACTGGAAACTTTTCACTTTTTGTTTCCCTACCGAAGCCCAAGGCATTTGTATTTAGCAATCCTTTAAATTATAAAGGTTTCAGAGTTCCAGCAGCTGTTATAAAGCTGAGGGACTCTTCTGAGATGATCATTTCACTAGGAAATGTGTCTTCTGCTTCCACCATTCTTGCCTTGGATGATAAGACACTGCTTTTCCCCTTTCTTCTTTCTCCCAGATAAAGGCAATGACACCTCCCTAATTTCCTAGAGCACAGTCGAAAATAGCCTTAATGAGGTCCTAGGAAAACTGGAACTAATGTACAAAATGGAGCACAACCTATACAAAGCACAAGCTTTTACTACTTTGGTGTCCCTTAATGAGTCTTAATCTTGATTGTCTTCCATGTGGCCAAGTGTAGATTCCCCCTAAGATGGGAAAGGTTTAGATAGCTCCTACCCTTCCTTGAAGTACCAACTAAAAGGACTTTTAGCGTCAGAGTAGGGCAGTAAGATTTGCCTTTACCCTGATCTAGGACCTACCATTGGAGTATACTTATTTCCTGCCCAGAGTGAAATGTTTCCTATGTTGATCAACAGTGGCTATGTCCATTCCCTTCAGAAGAAATACCATCTCCTCTCATGGCAGTGTGGTCTAATCCTACAGTTGGACAAGCTGTCACACAATCACCCAGCATTGGTAAAATTCTCACAGTCTAGGTTATTCAGTCTGTGTGGTTTCATCCATGGTAATCTTTCTACATAAGCATAAAGCACTTAGCTCAGTGCCAACATCATTGAAGTCATTATTATTGATTTTCATTGCTGTTGTGATGATGATGATGATGATGATGATGATGATGGTGATGGTGGTGGTGGTGGTTGCTAAACAATATCTTGAGCTTAAGATGTCAGCTTACCATTCCTATCTTTCCCCCCTTCTTGACCATCCAACTTCTGGAATTCCAGAATGTTGTGAGGCCCACTATGATGATTATTTTCCTAACTTATACACTGAGCACATCAAAATAAATGAATTAAAAATCGCTTGTGCTAGCATTCTACAGTCACAGGATGCCCCTCATATTTTTAGCTATTAAAAAAGGAATTTTCTACTCACTCTTGGTGACTAAGAGTTCTATTATTTCCATGAATTATAGACTCTGCTGACACACTGCAAGTATCTAGACATTGAACAAATATATATTCTAATGAATTATTTACATTGGGTATAAGCATTAGTGCAAGTGGTTTTGTTGAAATGAAATTAAAAGTGAAAAATCAGAGTTAGATGAAAGAAGGGAAATCTTTCTTTACTTCCAGTTAGTTGGAGGAAAAGATTGCTGGGAAAAGGGGAGGTTTTAAGGACTTTTGTGTGAAGGGAGCAGAGGAGACCTGAAGGCATTTTGGCAAATAGAGATAAAGAAAATCTTCCAGTAATAGGATGTGGAAGAAGAAAAAGATTAAAATGGGGAGAAAAAAGTAGTGAATTTGTTTAAGTGGGTGAACTCTGGGTAGACCCTGAGTAAAGCAAATCTAGAGGGTTCCCCCGTAGGCCATGTTTATATTGATGCCCAAGAGTACTGTGTAGTGATGAAGGAAGTGAATAGGAAATATTATGGAAATAATAATAGCAGTGAGAAATAAGTATAGCCAATACTTTCTGAGTGCTTACTATATGCTGGCTGAGGGTTTTACACATTTGACCTTGTTGAAATATCCCCATAAGCGGGTACAAAAGATAGCATCATGATTTCCTCTTTACACGTGAAGAGTTTGAGCTTTAGAATTATTAGTAACTCACTCCAGGAGGCAAAAATATGAAATTTTGGAGCTATCATTCAAATTAAGATTTGTCTAATGTCAAAGTCCTATCCCGATTTTGATACACTAAAATAAAAGCTTAAATATGTTAGGAAAGAAAGGAATAAAATCCGTGTCCAGAGCACACTAAACCCTGAGGATATAGTGTATTAACTGAGTGCCCTAGATGATGTGACCTTAGTTCTTAACCTTTCAATTTCCCTCTAGTGAACATTTAGACTCTCCAGAATTTCTGACAATTCAAACCATCTTCTCAGAAATTAGCTGGCTTCCCTTTCCTTGTGAGAAGTGTAACTGAAATAAAGTCATCACTTGTAGTAAAGCTTTTGAGTTACCTGAGTATAAAGAAATGTTGGTTCAGAAGAAGAAATGTTTTATGTTTATATTTCTTCCCTCCTTCCCTCCCTTTCTCCTTTCTTTCCTCTTTGCTTCTTTCCCAATCTGATTAAAAATCTGCCATTTATCTTTCACGTTCCAAAAAGCTTGCCTTTCAGCAGAAATAATGCCTGAAAAGCTTTATTCTAAAAAGATATTAGAAGGGAATCCTCAAGCAACAAAATTTGATTTCACTTGTGAAAAAAGTTACCATTACCTGAGCATTCTTCATGTTTTGAAGAGTCTGCTTAGCATGTCCATTATCTTTCCACATTTTTTGGAAGTAGGTGCTATTACTGCCCCCGGTTTAATTGTTATTATTTCCAGTTTATAAAAGAACAAACTGAGGTTCAAAGAGGATAACCATTTGACAGGTATAAGTGGTGGAGGCAAGATTGAACCTAAGTGGCCTGACTCCAAAGACCGTGCACTTAATTATGGCAGTATATTGTATGTCTCCACTGAAGAGCCACTTAAGCTTAGTCCATTGGAGACATGGATAATGATTATGAAACATCTGTCCATCCTTTTGTTCATTCTTCCAGCCAACCAGCCAACCAAAAATTACCTATTGTGTGCAATTTTCTGGTGTACCTAAAGAAGCAGTGAAATCACCTGATTGGAGTTTCATATCCTCTTACTATCCTGTAGTGTTTTTAAGAAAGATTGAACTGGTGAAAGGGATGTGCTGAAAGAAGAATCAAGATCCTTGTTTCTCCAAATAATTAAGGTGGTATATGGGCATGAATAGGCAAAGAGTTAAGCGACCAAGAAGGGTATTAAGAGTGGGGTCTGATGCATCTTTTATTCTCTGGTTCTTGGTATTTTCTTTCATGGTGACAGGAAACATGGTGTGATTACCCAGTTTATTCTTCATTCTTCCTGTGATAGCCAACTGAACACTTACCCCCTTGCAAGCCCTTGCTGTTGCTGAGTCCTTTTACCTGGAACACATTCAACAACATTCTGTACCTACCATGTGTCAGACCCTGAATAATACAGAATCTCTACCACTGAGGAGCACTCAGTAAGCGATAATTTTCTTCTGTTTTATAGTATACTTTTTAACTGTGGGCCCAAGTGTTAGACACAACAGAATCACCCAGGGAGATTTATCATGATCAATTTCTAGTTTTGAGAAGTAGAGCAAACAGATTAGAAGCAAACTCTGAAGTCTGACTGTCGGGGTTCAAATTCCAGCTCTGCATGGCCTTAATTAAGTTAACCTTCCTGGGTTTCAGTTTCCTCAATTGGAAAGGTAACAATAGATCCTAACTCATATAGTTATGCTGAGGATTTAGTGAGGTAATGTTATACATAAAGCACATAGACGTGCTATAGAATATTAGCTATTATCATTATTATAAATGGAAATCATGAAACTATACCCTGATCACCTAGATAAGAATCTTTGGAGTGGGGCCTAGAAATCCTTTCCAGGTGATTCCACTCATGGGTCTGATTTTAGAACCACTAATGTAGGGTTCCCTGTGGAATATTCTACATGTGAGTCTGCATCTTAGGTCTCTCTCTCTCTTTTAAACAAATGCTTTACTCATTTAAGTTTTACTGGAAATCCCACTTCCTTCAAACATCTTTTTCTTGTCTGGATTCTATTGATGCCTCCCTCTTAAGATGTGACAGTGATCAGCAACTACTACTCAGACACCAGCAATTAATTAAGCCTTTCCTTTGCATGTGATCCGTCTTCTCTGGGTTTTGGCTGCATGATGGGTGGTCCTGTGAGGTTATAAATCCTTCCATAGAGACCCATATCTAGGAGGCTGCACAGTCCAAACTCAATCAATATCAAGTTTGGTAATGACCCACACATATATTAAGCGGGTATTGTGATTATATCTGCTGCAATCATTTATGAGAGGCCCATTCAGCTGAGAGTAGTGCTTATCTTGATACCTGTGCTAATAAATACATCTTTTTTTTTTTTACAAATCTTAAAGATAAAACCAATTGAAAAACACAAGAGGAAATGGAATATCATGCACTTTCGTTTACTTGTCTCTCAGATATTTAGGACTCGCTGTCTATGTGACATTGACCGAGCAGCCCAGTAAGACTAACAGAGTCAAGAAGTCTAAGAAAGGCAACAACAGTGATTAAATATGCTTGCAGATAACTCTCTGTCCAGTGTGACTCCATGGTGAAGGACAGTAACTTTAGTAGATACAAACTGATGTTACTGATCAGTCAACAGCAAGCCTCCTGAGGCTATGGAGCAGTAGTTCCATCATGGTTCCTACCATTGATTCATAGGGGGCTGCTGGCATGATTGTCACATGTGAGGGCACAAGACCCATGTTGGGCCCATCAGAGACCTCCCTTGGGAATTCCTGAATTAAAGCTGCAGATGAAGGTCATCTGCACCTGTTGGTGGCCACAAGGTAGGATCAGACAGCTGGTGGCTTAGAAATAAACCAGTGGGCAGAGATGGTGACAGAAAGTCACAGCAGAGTTTGAGACCCGGATTCCAGTTCTTTCAGCTTCATGCCAACTCTGTCCTTTCTGCTGTGCTGTATATGAAATGGTCAATTTCTTGTTTTTGCTTAAACTAATATAAGTTGGTTTTGTTTGAATGCCACAGAGTTCTGGTTTGACAGAATGTAATTACTTTTAAAGATGAGAGCTTGCAAAAGTTCTTCTTTGCAAAGAACTGTACCAGTATACTTTTGGGGATATCCAAGTGTACTATTGGCTTAAAGCAAGGTAGGGGTTGACTAACATTCCCAGACTATAAAGTTATGTCTTTGTCTTTCTGTATTGGGCGATAGATTTTATGTATTAAATGCAAGGTTTTACTTTTATCTTTCTTTAATTTTATTTTGTTTGTTGTTTCATTATTCCACTTCTGAAAAACAAATTTGAACACTGATTTTGTCATCTTTTCATGTCTCTCTCTTCTGAGTTTTTGTCATCTGCAAATTTCATGAATGTGCCTTTTATATCATCATACAAGTTACATGTCTTTAAAATATTGAAAAAAATTGCATAGTTTTGACCTAGCAATTTCCCTTCTAGATATAGTCTAGAGAAATTCTCACATCCATAAGGAGATATGTTCAAAGATATCCCTTATAGAACTGATACAGAGATAAACAGGAATTTACAGAGTTATATGTCCAGTAATAGGAAAACAGATAAATAACATGGTATAGTCGTATGATGGAATACATTACCACAATTAAATGAATTAGATAAGTATAAACACTGTTCTTTAAACATATTAATGATAAAAACAATTTGCAGAGAGATATGTACAATATGACATTATAACAAAATGTTTTTGACAGAATGATAAAAGTAAAATTTTGAATAGTAGGACAATGGATAATTACCATATTTGTTATTTTCTGTATTTTTTTAAATTCTAAAGATAGTTTCTGGCATGACAACAACAGCACCCATCGACTTTCTTAGCCTACTTAATAAACTTATCACAAATGTAAATTAATTCAACTTAACCTGACGATTTTGGCAGAGACTGGCTAGATGTTCCCTAACCCAATTTTTCATCCTGGGCTCAGAGGAAGATTACTTTTTCAAATGTCCCTTGCATTTGATTCTGGGTAATATGACTGGCTTCTGGATGACAGAGGATGGACATAAACTACTTCCAGTCCAGGCCATCAAACTCCCTGCATGATCCTCTATACTCTCTCCCATCTTCTATGGTGACCATGGAGGCCAATGGATGAAAGGCATTACCTCAAAGGACAGCCATCCAGGCAGGCCCCCATCTACATTAGACTATGGTATGAGTGACTGATAAAATTTGATTGTTTTAGGTCACTGAGACCTGGGAGGTTATTATTCAGCAGTTAGTGCTGTTTATCTTTTTGGTGTACTAGCTCTTTAACAAAGATTTATGTATTGAGAGAGTAATATTAAACTGTTAAAGGAAAATAAAGTTCTATCCTAAAGCAGTTTTAAACATTTTTCCCTATTCACTTTCCATTATAATCTATAGTCATATTTTAAGAGAGTTGTAATTATCTTGATTCAAAGTAATTTGGAATAACTAATTCCTAAGATTGGTTCTTTGAATAAGATTTTCCCTGTTTTTTTAATTATCAAAATATATTTTTAAAATGATAGTAACATTCCTTTTTATTAGTGCACTAATTAGATAAAATATTTGAAATACAAGCAAGTTAAAATGAAATTTTATTTGTCAAAGAGAGATTGGTGTTAAAGCATTTTTGTTTAATTTGAAGAAATCTTTAAACTATGGGGTGTTAGTTGACAAGACCACATGCATATCATGTTGGAAGTGCTTGAAATTGACTTAAATTTGTTTTTTTTTGCCAGTGTTGAATTTTTCTTTTTAAATGCGATTTTATTGATCTATTCACACACCATATAATCCATCCAAAGTATACAATCAATGGCTCATAGTATCATCATATAGTTGGACATTCATCACTGCAATGAATTTTGAACAATTTCATTGCTCCCAAAAAGGAAATAAAAATAAAAAATCCAAAACATCCCAACTCTCCTGTCCCTCTTAATAAAATATTATTATTTTTTGTCTTTATTTTATTTCTCATCTACTTATACAGTGGATAAAGTGAGAGTCAGTCACAAAGTTTTAACAATCACTTGGTCACACAATAAAAGCCATATAGTTAAACAGTCATTAGAAAAGATCAAGGTTACTGGATTATACAGTTCAGCAATTTTAGGTATTTCCTTCTGGCTATTCTGATACACTAGACACAAAAAAGAAATATCTATATAATTAGTCAATAGTCATAATCATTTGTTAAATCCTAATCTCTCAGTTATACCTCCTCCTGGTCATTTGATCATATTCTCAATCTTCAGGAATAATATGGGCAATGACCATTTAGCTTCTTCATGCTGGAAAATGGATGTTGAATGTATGGGGTAAAGAAATGAAACTGGTTGATGTTCTTGGAGAGACTGATACCTCTGGCTTTCAGGGCTTATCTAGCAGAGTAATACTCTAGAGGCCTTAAGTTTCTGAAAAAGTAAACTGACTAAGTAAAACATTTATAGAGCCTTAGATAGAGCCCAGGATATTCTTTAGGGTTTTCAGAAATACCATTGTTTGGGGCTTGGTATACTGTGGCAGTTTGCAATATATGGCTGTCACACTTGCATAAGAGTAACCTCTTGAATGACCTCTCAACTCTGAAATCTCTTAGCCATTGAAATATTATTTTATTTCATTTCTTTACCCCTTTTGGTCAAGAAGGCATTCTCAATCCCACTCTGCCAAGGCCAGGCTCATCCCTGGGAGTCATGACCCACATTGCCAGGGAGACTTACAGAGAGGGAATGATTTTATTTGCAGAGTTGGCTTAGAAAGAGAGGCCATGTCTGAGCAACAATAGAGGTCCTTTGGATGTGACTCTTAGGCATAATTATAAGTAGGCTTAGCTTTGCCATTTCAGAAGTAAGATTCATAAGGTCAAACTTCAAGATTGAGCACTTGGCTTATTGCATTGGGAGTCCTGAATGCTTGAGAGAATAGGAATTCCCCAGGTGGGGAAGTTTTATAGTTCCACATTTTCCCCAGTCTCTCAAGGGAACTTTGTAATACTTTCATTTTCTGCCCAAAATACTCTGGAATGTTTTAGTGCATTATATTAACCTGTACAGAATAATAAGATCTCATTTCCTATTCTAGGTTCCATGCAATTAGGTTGTTTAAATAACACTGATCAGACAAGTTAAATTAGTGTGCTACAGAAAATTTAAATTTTGGACAAAATCTCTCGTTCTTTGGTCTCACACAAAGTTGAAGTTTTAAAACACAGTCATTATTATTCTTTACCCTGTATTCTGATTTACCATCATCTTAACCAGACCTATTTCATTCATATCTCTAGTCGAAGTGTGAACACTTTTTTGGCTTCTTTAACAGTTGCCATATACTCCAGAGAAATGCTGACTTTAAGAACTGCAAACTCTAACTCTGAGCCTCAGGTGTCACACAGATACCCAAAGTTGCAGGGAGCTACCAGGTTATACACAATGAACACAGCATCTCATAGCTTAGAGATAACAGTTAAAACTCAGGAATGGCTGTGACTGCTGTAAGAGCTTATAATCTAGGAACCTTTACAATAAGCCTTCCCCTGATAACCTATGCTCTTGAATTAAATTCTCAGAGTTTGCACATTATAGTTAGCTCATGTTTGTGAGGTATTATAATATTCGTCCTTTTGTTTCGGGCTTATTTCACTCAACATAACATCCTCAAGTTTCATCCATGTTGTTGCATGCGTAATGACTTTATTCTGTCTTACAGCTGCATAATATTCCATCATGTATATGCCATAGTGTGTTTATCCATTCCTCCGCTGATGGACAGTTGAGCTGTCTATTTCTTGGCAATTGTGAATAATGCTGCTATGAACATCAGTGTGCAAATGTTCGTTTGTATCCCTGCTTTCAGTTCTTCCAAGTATATACCTAGTAATGGGATTGCCGGATCATATGGAAATTCTATACTTAGCTTCCTGAGGAAATGCCAACTGCCTTCCAGAGCAGCTGCACCATTCTACATTCCCACAAATAGTGAATAAGTATACTTATTTCTCCACATCCTCTCTAGCACATGTAGTTTTCTGTTTTTTTTTTTTAAATATTGGCCATTCTAGGAGGTGTGATATGATATCTTGTAGTTTTGATGTGCATTTTTCCTAACAGCTGGTGAAGTTGAGCATCTTTTCATATGCTTTTGAACCATCTGTATTTCTTCTTTGCAGGAGTGTCTATCCATGTCTTTCACCCATTTTTTTCTCTTTTTGCTGTTGTGTTGCAGGATCTCTTTGTATATTCTGGATATTAAACTCTTATTGGATATGTGGTTTCCAGATATGTCTCCCAGTGCATAGGCTGCCTTTTTACTTTCCTGACAAAGTCCTTTGATGCACAAAAGTATTCATTTTTGAGAAGCTACCATTTATCTATTTCTTCTTTCATTGCTCATACTTTGGGTGTAAGGTCTAGAAAACCACCTCCTACCACAAGATCTTTAAGATATTTCCTTATGTTTTCTTGTAAAAGTTTTATGGTCTTAGCTCTAACATTTCTAACATTTAGGTCCTTATTCCATTTTAAGTTAATTTTTGTTTAACGTGTAAAATAGAGGTCTTCTTTCATTCTTTTGGATATGGATATTCAGTTCTCCAAGCACCATTTGTTGAAGAGGCTGTTCTCCCCCAGATGAGTTGACTTGACTACCTTATCAAAAAACAATTATATGTAGATGAGAGGGTCTACTTCTGAACACTCAGTGCAATTCCATTGGTCAGTATATCTACTTTATGCCAGTGCAATGCTGTTTTGACCACTTCTAGCTTTGTAATATGCTTTAAAGTCAAGAGGTATGAACCTCTTCATTTTTCTTTCTCAAGATATTTTAAACAATTCAGGGTACCCTGCCACTCCAAAGAAATTTGACAATTGATTTTTATATTTCTGCAAAGTAAGTTATTGGGATTTTAATTGATATTGCACTGAATCTATAAATTAATTTGGATAGAATTGACATCTTAACTATATTTAGTCTTCCAATCCATTAACATGATATGCCCTTCCATTTATTTAGGCCATCTTTTATTTCTTTTAGCAATTTCTTATAGCTTTCTGTGTTACGGTCTTTTGTGTCCTTGGTTAAATTTATTCCTAAATATTTGCTTCTTTTGGTTGCTATTATAAATGGAATTTTTTCTTGATTCCCTTTTCAGATTGCTCATTACCAGGGTATACAAACACTACTGACTTTTGTGTGTTGATCTTTATCCTGCCACTTTGCTGTACTTGTTTATTAGTTCTAATAGCTTTGCTGTCCATTTCTTGGGATTTTCTACACTTAGGATCATGTCATTTGCAAACAGTGAGAGTTTTACTTCTTGCTTTCCAATTTGGATGCCTTTTATTTCTTTTACTTACCTAATTGCTCTAGCTGGAATTTCCAGCAGAATGTTGAATAACAATGGTGACAGTGGGCATCCTTGTCTTCCTGATCTTAGAGGGAAAGCTTTCAGTCTTTCACCATTGAGTATAATGCTAGCTGTGGGCTATTCATATATGCCTTTATCATGTTGAGGAAGATTCCTTCTATTCCTATCCTTTGAAGTGTTTTCATCAAGAAAAGATGCTGAATTTTGTCAAATCCTTTTCTGCATCAATCGAGATGATCATGTGGTTTTTTCTATTTGATTTATTGATATGGTACATTACATTAATTTATTGATGTTCTTGTGTTGAACCACCCTTGCATTCCTGGAATAAAACTCACTTGGTCATGGTGCATAATTCTTTTAATGTGCTGCTGGATTCAATTTGCAAGTATTTTGCTGAGAATTTTTGAATCTATAGTAATTGAAGTGATTGGTTTGTAATTTTCTTTTCCTGTTGTATCTCTTTCTGGCTTTGGCTTTAGGCTAATGGCTTCATAGAATCAGTTAGTTTCCCTCCTCTTCAATTTTTTTGGAAGAATTTGAGCAGGATTGGTACTAATTCTCTCCTCAGTACTTGATAGAATTCACATGTGAAGCCGTCTGGTCCTGGACTTTTCTTTTTTGGGAGGTTTTGGATGACTGAGTCAATTACTTTACCTGTGGTTGGTTTGTTGAGGTCTTCTATTTCTTCTTGAGTCAATGTTGGTTGTTTATGTTTTTCTAGGAAGTTGTCCATTTTGCCTAAGTTGCCTAGTTTGTGAGCATATAGTTGCTCATAGTATCCTCTGATTATCTCCTTTATTTCTGCAAGTTCAGAAGTTTTGTCTCCCCTCCCATTTCTAATTTTATGTATTTGTATCCCCTCTCTTCTTTGTTTGGCAGCCTAGTTCAGGGTTCATCAATTTTATTGACTTTCTCAAAAGACCAACTTCTGGTTTTGTTGATCTCTCTATTGTTTTCATGTTCTCAGTTTCACATATTTATGCTCTAATCTTTGTTTCCTTCTGTTTGATTTGTGGTTAGTTTGCTGCTCTTTCTCTAGTTCTTCCAGGTGAGCAGTTAATTTGTCTATTTCTGCTTTTTCTTCTTTTTAAATATAGGCATTTAGGGCAATAAATTTCCCTCTCAGCACTGTCTTTGCGGTATCCCATAAGTTTTTATATATTGTGTTCTCATTTTCACTTTCCTTGAAATATTTGCAGATTTCTCTTGTAATTTCTTCCTTGACTCACTGGTTGTTTAAAAGCATGTTGTTTAGCCTCCATATATTTGTGAATTTTCCAGCTTTCAGCTTGTTATTAATTTCCAACTTCATTGTGTTATGATCTGAGAAATTGTTTTGTATAATATCTATTTTTTTTTACATTTATTGAGACCTTCTTTGTAACCCAACCTGTGATCTATCCTAGAGAATGATCCATGAGCCCTTCAAAAGAATGTAGATGCTGCTGTTGTGGGATGCAATGTTCTTTAAATGTTTTAGGTCTAGTTTATTTATCGTTATTAGTCAAGGTCATTATTGATTCTCTATCTAAACATTCTATCCATCGATAAGAGTGGTATATTGATATCTCCAACTACTATTGTAGAGATGTCTACTTCTCCCATCAGTGTTGTCAACGTTTACCTCATGTATTTTGGGGCACCCTGGCTTGGTGCATAATTCTCCATGATCGCTATGTCTTCTTGATGAAATGTTTCTTTTATTAATATATAGTGTTCTTCTTTGTCACTTGTTTTCTATTTCCAGTCTAATTTGTCTAATATTCATATAGTTATCCCAGCTCTTTTCTGATTGTTGTTTGTGTGAAATATCTTTTTCCAATCTTTCACTTTCAACCTATTTTTGTCCTTGGGTCTAAAGTGAGTCTCTTATGTATAGCAAATAGATGGATCCTGTTTTTAAATCCATTCTGTGAATCTATGTCTTTTGGGGAGTTTAATCCATTAACATTTAATGTTATTACTGTAAAGGCAGTTATTTCCTCAATCATTTTATCTTTTATATGTCATATCTTAGGTTTTTTCTTTTTTTACCCTTTTAGTTACCCCTACTGATAAACTTTATTTCTATACTCTTCTCCAAACCTCTCTCTCCTGTCTTTTTCTATCTGCCTGTAGCATTTCCTTTAGTATCTCTTGTAGCGCATGTCTCTTTTTCACAAAGTCTCTCAGTGTCTATCTGTAAGTATTTTAAACTCTCCCTCATTTTTGAAGGACAATTTTCCCAGATATGGTATTATTGGCTCACAGTTTTTCTCTTTCAGTATCTTAAATGTATCATACAGCTGCCTTTGTTTCCATGATTTCTGCTGAGAAATCTGCACTTAGTCTTATTGGGCTTCCCTTTTATGTGATGGATTGCTTTTCTTTTGATGCTTTCATAGGTCTCTCTTTGTCTTTGACATTCGACGATCTGATTAGTAAGTGTCTTGGAGTAGGTCTTTTTGGATCTAGTATATTTGGACCTGTACTTTTATGTCTTTCAGAAGAGTTGGGAAATTTTCAGTGATTATTTCCTCCATTATTCTTTTTGCCCCTTTTCCCTTCTCTTCACCTTTTGAATCACCCATAACACATACATTCTTGTGCTTCATGTTGTCATTCAATTCCCTGAGACTCTGCTCATATTTTTCCATGTTTACCCTGTCTGTTCTTTTGTGTGTAGAATTTCAGATATCCTGTCCTCTAGTTCACTAATCCCTTCTTCTGCCTTTTTAAAATCTGCTATTTTATGTCTCCATTTTGTTTTTCATCTCTTGTGCCTTTTATTCTCTTAAGTCCTGACATTTAGTTTTTGCAAGCTTTCGAGTTCTTCTGTATAGTCACCCAGTGTTATCTTCATATCTTTCATCTCTTTTGCCATGTTTTCCTTCAACTGGAATTGAGTTAGAATATCTGATTAGACTATTTTAATTTTTTTACTTTGACTGGGCCATATATTTGTGCTTCCTAGTATGACTCGTGATTTTTTTTTTACCAGTGTCTAGACATCTGATTTCTTTTATCAGTTTATTCTGGGGGTCATTTCCTCTTTTTTGCCTATGCTTTTCTTGTTGGTTGGTTTTGTTCTCTGTCTGTTCTTTAACATGTGGTCCTATTCATTCTAGACTTAGACTTCTAGTATAGCTTCTGTTTAACTGATCAGAATTTTTCAGCTCTAGTTTCTCTGGTTCTTGCCCTGACTAGATGGAATTTTTTTGAGGTTGTACTTTTTTGCATGTGCAGTTGTTTCATTCCCAGGAAAAAAGCTCTTTCTTCCCTTTTCCTCTTCAGGGAATGCTGATCTGCTGTTTGGCTTATTTTGTTGCCTCTATATGTTTTTAATACTACTTTCATTACCTCTAAAAAATTTTACCTGGAGGTCTGACTCTGGGAGGAGCTCTCCCCAGATAGGATTGACCTCAATTGACTCCAAACAGATTTTCCCAGACAAGACAGACCCAAGACTCATGAAGAGGTTATAATCAGTGTCAAGCTTCCCTGTGTATAAGTCCTAGTAAGTATAGTCTTTCTTGTGAAGACTTTTAATTCTGTGCTTTTCCTGTCCTTCCCAGCAGATGGTTCTTGCCAGCCTGCTGTGCCCCATTGGTGTAAAGTAGTAGTGTGCCTTTGATTCTCAGCAGACCCTGTCCCTACTAAGGGTATGTTTGAGACAGAGGCTGAGATTGAAGGTGGGCTTAAACTGTTTGTTTTCTAGGTCCTGGAGTCTGAATTTTCTAAATAACAGTCACTACCTGTGCTGGCCCCTGCCTCCCTGATATTTTTTTAGAGGGGTAGAGCTGATCTCAGCTGCTTATTCCCTGAAAACTGTAAAAGTTACAGGGTTTCCAGCAGCTCCCTTTTCCCTCCTATGGGAATATGTTTGAGACAGGTGGGGTTCCACTTTTTGTAGGTTGAAACTGCTGCTGATATCCCATCCCCTGGTATCTAAATTCTCTGAGTGAGAGCTGCCACTTGCACTGAGCCCTGGCCCCCCTTTTCTTGGAAAAGATATGCCTTTTAGGGAACTGTCTCCTTTACCTGATTAGTTACTTTATCTCTCAGTCATTCCTTAATTCCACCCTTGCCTGGGGCAATATGGAAAATTGAGAATGCCTGCTTCTTTAATGGACTGCTAAAAAGTAAAAAAATAAAAAATATTTTTCAGAGCAGGTCCCCAGCCCCCTGGGTTCACCAATCAAGAGCCTGAGTTGATACTTGGCTCTATGTGCCCCTTTTCTTGGGCACAGCACTTTCCTAGTATTCAGGCTTAGCCAACACCAAAAGCCTCTGTGTTTTTTTTTTTTTTTTTTTTTTTTTTTTTTTGATCAGCCTGCCTCTTCATTACTAGGGAGAGAACTCTGGTTTCTTTCCTGTTGCTTATAGTTTTATCTGTGCTCACAGCTTGTATTCAATAGTCTGAATTTCTTAATCAAATTTGCAATTGGAGCTTGGTTGAGCTCTCCTTACCTTGCTCCTAGTAGAGAGGCCTTCTATCTTCTACTGGGGAGTGACTCTGAATCAGCCTGCTGTGCCAGTGGGGGGAGCAGAACCAGCCTCCACAGCATGGAAGAATTTACCTACAGTTCTGTGCTGTGAACTTGGCTCTTCCCACATTCCAGGCTAGTATAAGATGTGTGTCTGGTGACAGAAATACCCCAAATAGTTGTTTCAGACAGTTCTCGGCTATTTGCTTCCCTTCCCTAGAGGACAAACTAAATCCCATACCTCCCTGTGCCATGATCTTGTCTTCCCCTTCTTTTGAGAGGTTTTAGAATGCATTCTAAAGTTATAATGTATTTATTGTTTTCCAAAATAATTGTCAATTTGCAATACAATCAGCAGTCTTTGAGCTGTATCATAAGCACTAGCTTTTAACAATATTATATTTTTTTAAAGAAAAGAGCTGTATCCCTCTGTAAATAAAAATATTGCAATCTTATTTAAAACCACAGAAAATGCAGGAAAGTTTAAAGAAGGCAATAAAAATCATCCATATCACCACTATCCAGTATCCACTGCTAACATTTTAGTGCAGAGTCATCTGACCTATGTGTGTGTGCACACACACTCATGCACACAAAGAAAGATGTTCTACATATAACCTGCTTTATTTACTTAGCAATATATTATGGGTATTTTTGTACCAACAAATATATATCTGCATCATTTCAATATGGACCGTCTAATTTGGAAACTACTAGCCAATGTGTCTACTTACACTAAAATTATTAAAATTAAATAAAATTAAAATAAAAATTCCATTTCTTCAGTCACATTAGCCACATTTCAAGTGCTTCAATAACCACATGTAACTAGTGAATTGTACAGCACAGATCTAGAACATTTCCATTAGGGCTAAAATGTCTATTAGACAGCACTGTTATAAAGTTATAAAGGTGTACATAGTTGTATTGAACAAATCCTCTCTTCTTGGAAATTAGATTCCCATTTTTTCCTTTTTGCTATCCTAAACAATACCGCAATGGCCATTTTTGTAGCAATCCTTGGATATATCCATAAGCACTCTCCAAACTCCACATTTTGGCACATGACCCAGTTCTTGGCACAATTGTTTTCTTTCCTTGATTTTTCTAATTAATTGTTAATTACATTCAGACACCCTATCGTGTTTCAACTGTTGTTTCATTGATCTATTTTATCTTTCTTAGCTCTAGGTGTTTAAAATAACTGTTATCTAAAACTTTGTATTCATCCTGGAAATAAGTTTTCCAAAACCTTCTCTTTTATCTTTTACTTCTCTGTCAGTCAGGGCAGGCTAGGTTGTGCTATACTAACAAATAATCTCAACTTCTTAGTGGCTTAAAACAAAAAGGGGGTATTTCTTATTTATGCTCCAGCAGATTGCCTGGGGCCCTGCTTCAGTCATCCTCATTGCATGGTATGAGGTGATGGGACAGCCACCATCTGGAATGTTGCATTGATCAAGGGAGAAATAGTGTGGTTAATCCACAAGCTAGCTCTTAAAGTTGTACCCCAGAAGTGATACACATGACTTCCACTCACATTTCAATGATAAAACCAGGTTCACCATCCATCCTGCCTAACTCCAAAGGAGGTGGGAAAGTATATATGCCTGGGAGAAGAACCAAAAATACTTGGTAAAAAGTATTAATGATGCATCTCTTATTAGTTGGGAATTGTTTTGCAGAGACATAATAAAGTAGTGATATGATAATATTTAATCTTTTCCATATGCCAAACATTGTGATAAGTATTTTTCGTACTTATCTCCTTCATTCCTCACAGTGATTATCCTTGTTTGCAAATGAGGCATAGAAAAGTTAAATATCTTGCCCAAAGTTGCATAGCTAGTAAATGATAGAGCCAGGATTCTGATTCTAGAGCTTGCATTTTAAATGCTTCTCACACTATTTTGTGTTGTCTTTCAGATCAGTACTGGTGCTTTTTCTACTTAATCTTTAGGACAAATTTTTCCAGACCTTGTACTTTTCCCAAAACAATGCAGATAGATCATCCCTACACTTCTGTGGTTACCTGATCACCATCTGCCTCTTTCCATAGAATGTAAGTGGAGGGCTGTATGAGACAACATCACATAAGGGGTTGAGTATTTAAATTGAGATAGGAGGGCCCATGGAAACATGGATGTTGATAACTTACACACTTTGCATAATTTTTCTTGGTTGAAACTACTGCAAAAGTGATGGCATCACTGAGCTGTGTAGGAGAGGGTCCAGTTCCTTGGGAACGGAATTGAATCTCACATTTTGGGCAAATAAACACTGTTAGAAATAATTCAATGAAGAGAAAATCCGTTGGCCTCTGGGCTTTGTGCTTGATGTGGCTACAAAAATATTCTCTCAAATAGTTGTCCTCATTCTGTTGTTCATAGCTGATTAATCCTTGCTTTCTAGACCTTATTTCTTAAACTAGGAGAATTTCCCCTTGGCCCCATGTTCAACTGTTTAGTGGCATTATGAAATTACCAAATACTATGAAGAAAATGGTTCAGAGTGACACAATGTTTTTTCTTCCCTTCCTTGACAACAGGGCTTTAGGCTGTCCCCAGTTATAGGGTAATTGACCCCAAGTGTGACCGTCTTCCATCTGACCTTGACCTGCTCATGGGCTTTCCAAAACTTCCTACCCTCCCTTCATGAAACTGCCTTTGAGGAAAAGGTAGTTATTTCTTCTCACAGTTGGTACTGAAACTGGTAGAAATTCCTCGCTTTGTGGTTCGTATGTGGTCAGTACCGTTCCCCGGTTGGCTGCTGGTGCCTTTGTGTCATCTCATCTGTCATTTCAGTCATTTTCCTAGAGGCGATGGAACTATGCGTATGTTGTCATCTTTCCTGTAAGCCTGGTTTTAATTTTACCAAACTTTTTTTTAACTCAGCAGATGTTAAAAAGTTGCTTAAATTTGCATTTCTTGATTACAAGTTAGTTTGAACATTTTCCCAGACATTTGTTTCCTATTGTACTTTCTCTTGAGCAAATCTTGTTTCTTGAGACTTGATCATTTAGCTTTTGGAGTCTTATGGGTGGTTTCTAAAGACAGAGGAATGTATTCTGCTATCATTAGGGAATTATCCTTTTCTTTGTTTAACTATTTTTGATGCAAACATTTCCTCTTTTTATTCATTTTATGTACTTTTAATAATGGCTTTTCTATAATGTTAGCATCCTCCAGAATTAATTTCTTTCCTAATCTGTTTTCCCATTTAGTGCTTATCCCTGGAATGTAGATTCCATGAGGGCACAGAGCCCTGACTGTCCTGTCTGCTATCAACTCCCCAGTGCCTAGAACAGTGCCTGGCACAGAGTAGCTGTATCAATTGATGTCTATTGTATAAAAATATTTGTAATTGCTTCAAACCCTTCAAAGTGACCATCTCTTCTTAGTTGGCAAAAATGTTTCATCTGTTTCTCCAAGATTTATTTGATTAAATTAAAACATTTTTAGTTTCTCGATTGTACTGGAGCATATCTACATATACATAAAAAGGTTATTGTAATTGCTTATCCTTCCCACTGTATACTATATGATGTTTTTTCCTTCATTTTTAATAGCATTTTTGAATCATATATTAAATTATTGGTTCCATGATCTATAGCCCTAATTTTGTAATATTAAGTTACATTAGTATATTAGTAGTGTCAAAATAAGTTTTAAGATACTTCGCAAATTCAATTTCCCCTCATAGTTCTTCTTTTTAGAATATTCTTTAACAACATTTCTCATATTCCTTTAAGTTCATTTTAGAGTCATTTGGGGGTCATTATTACTGATGGCATCTCATAATTGTTAGCTCTTTTCTATATGCGCAGAAACCAGATAATTGGCCTCAAGCTTATCTGATTGTCATTTACAGTCACCACCTTTCCTCCCTTCTCAAACTCTGAATAATATTTTCCATCTCTGAACTTCGGATGCATCTTCAATTATTAATGATCCTTGAATGTTAGCAACAGCACTTCTGAGATTGCACACATGAGTTTCTTTAGTATCTGGAATGTAATTCTGTTCGTGTTGTTCATGAAACTTGTTAAATGAATGAAGCACTTTTCAAACTATTTCTTCATTTATGTCTTCAGTTGCATTTCCCACCCCGTCCACCCCTTCTACTTTAAATACTTTAACCATAGGTAAATTGGAAAATGAACACACTTCTTTTATTTAATCTATGCAGCCATTTATTCACTTCCTGCATTCTTCAATCAGGAATGTTCTCGTTTTCTCAATTCTGTACTAGGCTCTGGGGTTACAGTGGTAACCAAAATGGACATTGTTTTTCCCTCATGTAGCTTAAATTTGAGGTCTTCCTTTCCTTCCCTGTTCCCAAACATAACTATAAGAATGGATAAAATTGTCACTGGAGTTTTCTAACCTTCAAGTTTCTAACCAGAATCAAAAAGTTCTTAGAGACACATTTTTTTTCTAACTGTCATTTATTCCAAAATTATCAAAAGTGGGTAGCAATTTGTGGGCTTGATGAGCCTTGTCAGACTCTGTCACATCTTAGATATATGTTTGAAAACCACAAACCTTCCCAGTCGTGCAGTCAGATCTGTTCTGTGTCCCATAGAAGGAATTTAGCATCCACTATGATGGGTCTCTTTCTTCTGCAGACGTTAGCAGTACTTTTCCTCTAGTGTAAGTCTTTAAATCCTTCTTAGAAATCAGTATCTTCCAATAGAATATAGGACCCACTCTACCTGGAGGTCTGAAATGAACCTTCATGAGGAAAATCTGTGGTGCTTCCCCCATTTCTAATTTCCCTTTGTGTTGCATTCTTCTACTCTTCTAATTCTTACCATTCATTCCTTCATTCCTTACCAGTATCCTTTTCCTTACGACTTTCTGGTTGCATTCTTTCTACCATTATTTTGAGAATCTATCACCTTCTTCTATGATGATAGTGTGGAAGAGTCTTTTTCAGCCCTTTTATTCATTCTCTTCTCTAACAGGTAATATAAATACCAAATACAATTATGTCTTCAGTATGAACCTTGAAAGACCTACAATAGTTCCCTCAAGTATTCATAATTTTGATACTCAGATGAAATAACACCCCTCTCTGGAAACTCTTACTGTAAAACTTGCATATAAAATATTCAAGTTGTTTATCATGGAGCTAATAAAGTTGAGAGGTACAATTGTGGACCAGGTTTCAGGTACATAGAGAAATTGGCTAGAATATCTTCTAGTACATGTAGAAATTGACTTTGAGTAAAGTAAGCTAACGACAGGTATAAGCTATATAAAAAAATGGAACCTGCTAAAGGAGAGGCCAGTTAAATCTGATCTGTTTACAAGGTCCAGAGTTGTGCTTTAGTCAGTGCCCAGGGAACAACGAAGCCTAAAGAAATAACTCACACCAACTCAGTCAGTCTGGAATCTGAGGCAGACACCACAACTAGAGTATTGAACTTTGGTCTGATCAACACATTCTGTCCCTATAGACAAACTATGTATGTTAATTCAATATTTTTTTATTGTCCCTTGTATTAGTTCCCTACCTAGGCTACAACAACTACCACAACTGGATGGTCTAAAGGAACAGAAATTTCTTTCCTCACAGTTCTGAGGGTTAGAAGTCTGAAATAAAGGTGTTAGGAAGGCCATGCTCCCTCTTAGGGCTCTAGGGAATAATAGCTCCTAGTGGTGGCTGGCGGTCCTTGGCATGTGTTGTGGCTGCGTCACTCCAGTCTCTGCCTCTGCTTCTCACAGCCACCTTCTGTGCGTGCCTGCGCTACCAAATCTCCTCTCACAAGGACGCTAATCACTGGAGTTGTGGGCCCAACCTAATCCACTGTGGCCTCATCTCAAATGGATTACAACTACAAAGACCCTATGGCCACATACGGTCACATTCACAGGTTCCAGGTGAGTATGAATTTGGGCAGGATGATATTCAACCAGGACAAGCATCAACAATATGCTAGATACTTGGTGGGTTCTCAGGCTGTAGGACAGAAAAAGTAAACCTGGTCCCTGATATTAGGAATCTTAAAAATATATTTAAATGCTAAGAAGCTAACAATATACTGAATGAGAGCTATGATAAAGGAAGCACAGGATTATATGCAAGCATATAGGAGGGTCATCAAATCTGGATTAGGAGGAGTGCTGGGGAAGCCTATCGGTAGGCAATGACGTCTAACCTAAGACCTGGAGGCGAAAAGCTCATGATTCAATCAAAAGGGAGATGGCAATGCGTCTGAGTGGTGGTCCTGGCTAGGGAACAGGGGAATATAAATGATACCATCAGGCTACCTTAAATTTGGGCCTCTGTTTCATCATAATTAAGTTGAAACTGAAATCCAGTTGAAATACACTGTCTCCATCCACTCCATGTTGGATTTATGTCATCTTACATTCTGGGCTACTCTAGGTCCAATAGCCAAGGTGTTCTTCTTTTTGTCTAGTGCTTGGTTGTACATTGCCCATATTAAACTTGATGACTTCTTTTGGTTTGTTTTTATGATTAACCAACTTTTCCCCTTACTCCCTCCCCAATCTGAAGATTGACAAAACCTCAAAGCTCTAATATTATACGTTCAATAGATTACTTCAAAGTTCTGTTGGCCTAGAAGCCATCCTTTCTCCATTAAGGGTCTTTACCTATGTGTGTTCTGACTCATAGTACTGATTTTGCAGTTGAACTCTGAGAAGGCAATCTACTTTCCTGATCCTGGAAGTGATCTTATGTGGCTTTTTTAGGTCTTATACTGTTAACTTATTGCATGTCTCCTTTTCTGTAGAAAGAAAAGAACATAAATTTAATTTGGAATTAAATGGACTTATGGCCTAAAGACCAACTATCCAACAATGGAAAATGTTGCCTATCACTGAAAGTATTCAATCATTATTTGATGATTATCTATCAGTGATAGTATAAATGTAATCCTAGCAATGGAGGGGAGGTTGACTATGTTTTCCAAACATCCTTCTAATTCTAGACTCCAGCCTAAAACTAACAGAGAAGCCATCAGAAGAAAAATGTGGGCGGTGAGATAATCCAAGGGCAAACAATCTCTGAAATGAAGGCACAGATGTCAAGAGCAAAAGATCTTGAGGGCTACAGGTCTCATGGTACAAAAGGGCAGGGGGAAACCATATCTTTAGGAAACTCCTGCACAAAATTCAGGTCATGTCACACTTTTTAAACTCTTAGATGACCTTTCTCACCTGTCAAAATTAGTGGAGAAAGTTTTAATGATTCTGAGATCTATTGACATTTATGTGAACTTTCTTAAAGAAGCCAGGGGACAGGCAGTATGCCATTCTAAAGTTACCTTTCCACTCCTTCTCTCTTACTGTCAGAACTTTGGATCACATACCTTTTTTCTGTTGCTGCCATTTTAGGAATGCACTGTTTTAGAAAATGTCATCTTTGAAAGTTGTAGTCGATGTTTTCAGGGTTTATCAATTTTGTAATCATCAGATAGCTCTGTGCCATTTATGTCAATAAATGAGAGTAACTGACCAAGAACTTCCACTGAAATAATAATCACAATTACATTTTTAGGCCTCTCCATAGTAATATTTTTAGAAGAAATCTCTCTCCAACTCACCATTTTCAACTCCTGAGAAGTAACTTGCTCCAGAAGAGTTCTGTACCCTTTGACCTCCCTGGACAAGGGAAATGAAGAGTGCCTTTTCTGTGGGTACCGCATCATGGTCCTTTGGTTATGAACTCATCCAGAGTTGACCTGTGCACACGTGTGTAATCATTACACAGAGCCTCAGACATGGTGGGTGCATTGAGAAGTATCTGGGAAATGTAATGTCCTTCATATTACCAAGAAGTAATTTGATCTGAATAAGGCAACTCCAAAGAGAGCTCATTATGTTTCACCAAAATGCAATTGCAAAATGTAATTGAATTTATTTTTATGATGAACAGCAAACCCAGGGAAGTGGTGCATTTATCAATTTTGTCAATCCCTTTCTAGAACTTTAGTGCTAGGAGGGATGGCACACAGCATCCCTTTGGAACAGGAAGTGTTCTATAACTCAGATGGGATCGGCAGATACTGCTATTTCTCTTCTCCTGTACACAGTGGCCATAAGTGGATTTTGAACAGTGGACATTTTTTTTAGAGCAGTGTTTAGAGAAGCCCAGGGAAGGAAAGCAAATTAGAGGAAGGTAGAATATGAGACTGTTGTACTAGTCTAAATGCATAATGTTGAGAGTTTGGACTCTAGTAGGAACAGTGGGATTGGAATGGAAGATATAGGTCTGAGTAATAGTTCAATGTGACTGCACCCACAATACTTAATAACTGGTTGCATATTGGAGAGTGTGTAATGGAAATAACTCTGGTCTAAGTGTCAGAAGGAAAGAGTTTTCAGAGCAAGGCTGAGCCTCAGTTTTCTGTTTTATAAAGTAAAGGAATTGAATGAAAATGAGTTCCAATTCTTTTTTGGTTCTCACATTTTAAAATATGAAGAATTTAAGGCATTACAAGTTTGCACCTCCATTCCCTGATACCAAGGAAAAAAGTGAAATATACAGTTGTTTCTACCAGTATCTCCCTGACTGCTTGCTGGCAACAAAGTAACCCAAATAGACATCAGGCTGACTGAGGACTCAATTTTGCCACCTCATCATCTTTTGTCTTACTCACTTTCAGAATCAAAGTTTCCCATCTTAGATATACTTATGTGGATGGGTTGCATCTCATAAACAAATTTGCAGTAAAGGGCTCTACAGCCCATATAATGGTAAAAGAAATTGTTCTCAGGGACAATATTTGATATATGCGTAATCATTCCAATTTTAAAAAATAGCCACATTTCATTCTCTATAACACTGTGCGGCATTTAAACATCAGAGGTGTATGATGATGCCTGCTGTACAGGTGAAGAAACTTGAGGCTTAGGACAATTGATTAGGTTGCATAAGATCACACAGCTAGGGTGGGCCACAGTGGCTCAGCAAGCAGAGTTCTCGCCTGCCATGCCAGAGACCCAGGTTCGATTCCCCATGACTGCTATGCAAAAAGAAAAGAAAAAGATCACACAGTTAGTAAGTGGAGGAGATACAATGGAATGCAGGCTTTCAGACCCCAGATCCAATGTACACAAAACATCTTTGTGGAAATGTTAAGTATGTGGGCAAGAATATAGAAGTATTTTGGGGTCAGAGGCATTTGATACCATTCGAATGTCACTATTTGGCCTATTTCCCTACTTCCAAATATAATCCCTGCAACTATCTCATTTCAAATAGCTCTGAAAATATTCTACCTGGAAATCTGTAGCAATAATGATCATAACCACACTTCCTCTGACCACCCCAAAGAACATTTAGTGTATTAATGCTGTTAATTAATCTTCATGACATTCTAGCAAATGAAGCAGATTGCAAGTAGGATGTCCCACTTGGCTGACTGGGAAGCTGAGGTAGAAAGTAAGGTTACGGAGCTGCCTCAAGGTTAGAATAAATCAGCAGAGCTGGTGAGTCAAGAATAGCCTGTTCGCAGCTGAAGCTTAAAAGTCTGCTGGGAAGGAGCTTTCGCTACTTTCCTTAGAAGATTACTGTTCAGGAAGCAGAAAAACAAATTGCCACCTTAAAGCTGAGCTTTTTTTTACTTATTTATTTTCAATTCCTGTGAGTTTGCTATTTTTCTTTCTTTGGGGTTCCCACCCTTTTGCAACTGAGGTGACTCAATCTTCCCATCTTTTGGAAAAATATACGTGTTCTGTGGATGTCATTCTCCTTTACCCCGCCACGCCTGCCCTGAGCCTGGCGCGCTCCATCTTTAACGGATCTTTAGGAATTTGTCCCATTGGTTTTCCCTTCCCTTACTCAGCGATCTGGAATGGAATCTTGTTTTCATAGCATGGGTTTATCCTTTGGGAGGAAGAGCCTTCATTCCCAATGCTGTATTGCAGTAATTTTTTTCTTTCATTAGAGAGAAGATTTAATGACTTCATCCCTCTTTGTTAAAAATGACGGCTGCACCCACAGCCACGTGCTCGATCCCGGCTCTGCGTGGTTTCTGTGGCTGCTGCCACGGGGGGATCGGGCTGCGGAGCGCTGACTCCTTCCCCTGCAGGGAGGCTTCGGAGGAGAGGCTGTTCTCCTGCGGCAGGGAGTCTGGTCTCACGGGGGCAGGGGAGTGGGATTCCTGTAGGCTGACTGGAAGACTACAGTCATCTGTGGGAAAAGGAATGGTTACGATGCTCTGTTGTCGGGAGATGTGGTTGCCTGTAACCTTGAACCCACCCAAAGAATCCTGTTATGATTTACTTTGACACTGTATTTAATCCCTCACAATAATTAACGATCCTTTCAATATTGCCAGGAAGTAGATTATCAAAACAATCTTACTCTAATGGTAAAAGAACCTTTAAAAGCCTGAGCTGCTTAGCTGAGCAAAGATTAAAAAATGCCAAACAAAGCTCATACCAAAATATTGCCATAATATTGGCTGCCCTTTTTAAAACAAATTTTCTGTGAGGTTTTCTTTAATGCTTCCTGTGATCTGGAATTTTTACTAATACTTATCGTGTGGTTTGAAACTTAAGCAATGGTAGAGGGAAACATTAAGATGCTGGTGGAATTCTAGCAGCTTCGAGGGCAGGGCTAGCAAATAAGTTCCAAAGGTACCACCACCTGCCATGCCCAAGTTCATGACAGACATCACTAATGGAAAGCAGCACTCTTCCCAGCTGAGTCTGTTCTCAGTTTTACAGTCTTTCTCATCATGGCACTAGACACAGTGTAGTTGGTTCTTCAGTTAAGAACATCTTATAGGAGTTGGTTTCTTCAATTAAGAACATCTGATCAGGGTGGCTGCCGTGGCTCAGCAGGCAGAGCTCCGACCTGCCGTGCTGGAGGTCTGGAGTTCGATCTCTGGTGCCTCCTGCCCATATGCAAATAAAAAAAAAAAAAAAAAAGAACATCTGATCATCCCTGTTCTAGAATCAATTGCCCTGCTTTCTTCCAGAATATAACCAAAGGTGCAGGGTGGGCCACAGTGGCTCAGCAGGTAGAGTTCTTGCTTGCCATGCTGGAGACCCAGGTTTGGTTCCTGGTGCCTGCCCATGCAAAAAAAAAATGCTGTATCATTAATGAAGGAAATGCAATTTAAAACATCAATGAGGTATTATATTTACCTTTACAATGAAAAGTTTGATAATACAAAGAGTTTGGATAAGGTTTGTGGAAATGTGCTTGTATGCACCTTGGAATAGTTTTTGGAGGGTATTAAATGTGTATACCCTTTATCCCAGTATTTCAGTTTCTACTGGTCTATTTCCACAAGCATTTAAAGATATGTTTCCTATTTACTTATTTTTATTTGAGAAGATACATATTTCAAGGATACCTATTGTAGCATTGACTGCATATTTTTTTTAAAGAAGGATCCAATCTATATATCTCCCGTTGGAATAATATTATGCAGACATTCAGAGGAATGGGGTGGGTACACATGTGACAGATGGTCTTATTTCTTCACCATTATTCAGTTCCTTCTCATCCTGGTCATGCTCCCCGGTCCCGTTGTCTTCGTGCTTGGTCACATGACAGACCTTGCCTGTGGGTTGAGCAGTTACAGTGTTTGCTGACTGCTGGAACTGCGATGGTGTGGTTTGGCTGGGGCTCTTTGTTTCCAGCCCTTTTTCAAATAAGCATCATGTTATATGGTGTCTGCTTTGGCAGCCTGGATTCCAAAGCAGGAAGATGCTTAAGTGAGCTGAGTAAAAATGATTAGGGCAGAGTCAGAGGAGTACATCTGAGCGCTTCTGAGCCATGCCCAAGCTCGGCAGAACCCGCAGAGTCACAGCTGACCTGCTGTCCTCAAGTGACATAAGCCAGGAATAAATCTTTGGTGTAAGCCACTGAGATTTTTGAGGTTGTTTGTTACGTAGCATTACTGTAGCAAAACTGGATACATCTGATTTTAAAAAGGTGTGTAGTATGCCACATGAAAAAGCAAATTACATAACAATATACTCAATATGCTTGTTGTTACCAAAACTTATAATTTACTTATCCATCCATCCATTCATCTGTCTCTGCATGTAAATGTACAAAAAGTATTTAAAATGTTATATAGGACACTGTTAACAATGGGCTTCTATGGTGGGGGGGTGTGGTCAGGGGTAGGAGGGACAGAGGAAAGAGGGACACAGTATTTCATTAATATTCTTCACTGTTTGATTTTTTCCATCAAATATAGATCACTTTTTTTTTTTTTTTGCATGGCCAGGTGCAGGGAATCGAACCCGGGTCTCTGGCATGGCAGGTGAGAATTCTGCCACTCAGCCACCTTGGCCTATCACTTTTGAAAATAAAATATTAAGAATGGTCTTCATTGTTAGTGTTTGCTAATTCAGATATTTGTGTTAATTCTGATTACTAATTTTATTAAGTGATTATATTTTTAAATATTATAAATCCTGGTGGGAAGAAAATCCTTAAGAATTGGCAAGGCTCTGATAAGCAAAATGCCTACAAGTTTTTTATCCATTCCATAGAGACATAATTTCTCTCTATCCTTAGGGACTGGTCCCAAATGCTGAGGTAGTAGGCGGAGAAGAATGAGGGGAGGTGACAATGGTGAGCTGAGACCTGAGCTTCTGCTCTGGGATCACCATGATGAAGATAAATACTGAGAAGTGTGAAAGCAGAGTGGAAAATGAACTCTCTCTCAAGGCCAGGATTTATTTATTTTTGCCCGGGAAAAGCAAGGAATCATTTTAATGGAGTGTTTAATGTTTTCTAATTTAAAAAATAACCAGCCTTTTTGTTGACTGCAGGCAAAACTGGGACGTAGGTAGCCTTTTACTGTTATATCTTGGGGAAGAAAACCAGTTTTTTCCATTGTCCTTTTCCCTTGTGCTCAACGTGCTTGAAAAACAAAGATCTCTCTTTACTCTTCGGGACTGTGACCATGCTGTCTGCTGTCCATGAACACTTCCTCCTTCACCTCTACTTTTTACCTGATTAGTTCCCAGACACCTCCAGGACTCAAAGGTCACCCATCCAGGCACCTGCCCTATCTTCCAAGAACCAGGTATTGCCCTACCATGAGCTTCTGTCTTCCTGTGTGCACAACAGAAGTGTGGGGCCAGCTCTGTCCTGCTGTAGGCCTTCCTTACCTTCCAGAGCCCTTTCCTGAGCGCCTTAAGCTCAGTTACTGTGGTTTATTTGTTATAGCCTAGTGTCTTGCGTACAAGGCACTCAATACATTTTTGCTGAATCAATTTGCTCATTTGATAAATTGATCTGTCCTCTGGTATTTATGACTTTAGTCCTTAGGAATCTTTCCTTTTTAATAAGAGAAGGTGGAAATTGTAGATTCTGCTGTTACCAGGTTGGTGAGGGAATCTATTTTTGCCAGCAGAGCGCTCTGACTTATGACATGGCCGACTGACCTTTCAGTGCTAAAGCAAGGATGGACCAGGACAAATGGTGATAGTTGGTCCCTCTACTTTTAGAGCAATCACATAGGAGACCACCAGGTGTCCCTCTATATAAGAACAGGACAAACCACACTACCTTTTCCTCGCTAGACTTGAGAAAGAATGCTACCATTAATATGTTATTGCCGTTATTTCTATTTCTCCTATCCCTTAGGGGATTATCACATGTCTATTTATAATTCATGTGATTTCTCAATGGACAAATAAAAGATATTGATCAAAATCTTCCATCCCTTACTGCTGTGGCCTTGGAAGGTTGTCAATTAGTATAAGGAACTTGAGAGAATACTGTAAGTTCTTAAAGAGCACAGACTCTGGCTGTTTTTGTATTGTCAGGACTAGTACTAAAAGACTGCTGCTTTCTTATCTGAGCCTTTTCATGCCAGTGTTGGTGATGAGAGAGGGAAGGAGTTCAACATTTTTAGGCACACTTCTGAGTTACCACAAATTATTCATTCAGGCTTATGGTCAAGGACCCCCATGCAAACACACCCAAAGGATTCCTCCAAGGAATGTTTAGAAACCAGAGCCAAACAGACAACCTCTTGTCTTTGTCAAGCCTGCAAGTTTCTACTAGACGTCAAGCTGCCTCCCACCAGAGGGGAAAGGGCTGGCTCAGGCCAGCTGGTAGGTACAGCTGTGAAATACCAGGATTTCCAAATCCTGGCTCCATCAGGAAATCGGCTCTCTGGAAGGCAGCTGCGCTCCAGCTGTGACAGAGCACAAAGGGTTTTCCCAGAAGACAGCTCAGACAGAAACAAATCCCTCCTCTTAACTGCTCAGCCCCCAATATTAAAACCTTCTCTGGAAGCATTGGGTTTCTCCAGAGATGGGGAAGTCCTCCAAACTGTGGTCTGGCAAAAGTTTTGACCTCCCCATGGTCTTTCCTTTCTGTGCTTTCCCCTGGGAACTGTGATCCTGGTCAATTAGAAGCCTGAGTGAGAAGAGACAAAAAGAAAGCAGTAATTCAAAAAGGAGCAGCTCTCGAACCATTTCTTCAGTTGGCAAATATTTATTGAGTTCTTACTCTAGGTTGTGTATTTTCTGTGGGTGTGGGCTTATAATAAGCAGTTACCACTGTGACCTTCCCCCACTCCTTCTGGGCGAGGCTTCTAGAACATCCTTGGAAAAAACACCAAGGTAGTATATCTTCAGGTAGAAGTATAGTTTATAAAAGGGGCATTTTTTTCCCAAGATAACACATTGAGAGTAAAACTCTGATAATAAGGTGTGAGAAGCTGCAGTATTAACGTGTAAGACAGTGAAACTGGGTGAGATGGATGCAAAGGGGCCACCAAGAATGGCTGTGTGGGCCACATCTTCCTTCCTTTCCTCCCCTCACCGCAGCTTGCCCTCCTGATGCTGTACCTGGCTAAGCATCCGTAGCCAGGCCTTCTTAAGCTGCTGGCTTTTGTTGGTTTCTTCTGTGGCCCTAGGTAGGATTGTGCTCTTAGAATGGAAGTGGCAAACATGAATGGTGATGTGGTATGTATCATCAGTCCCCCCAGAAAGAGGAAAGGGAATATCTCCTCCCCGAGTTACTGTAGTTGAGTAACAAACCATCCCATGACTTAGTGATATAAACCCACCATTTTATTTTGCTCACACAATTTGGGGCCAGGAATTAGGACAGATCCAAGCAGGATGGCCTCTTGTCCATGATATCTGGTATCTCAATTGGGAAGTCTTGAAAGCTTTGATTGACTTGATAGATAGATGCTGGAATCATCTGGAGGCATCTTGACTTATACCTTTGGAGGTTGATGCTGGATGTTGGTTAGATCTCAGCTGATTTGTTGGCTGGAACACCTACATGGGGCTTCTCCATGTGGTCTCTCCACATGGACTAGTAAGGGCTTCCTCACGGTATGGCAACTAGGTTCCAAGAACAAATGTTCCAAGACAGAAGAAGGCGTGCATTGTACTTTCATGGTCTATCCTAGGATGCCCCTTCTGTCCTACTCTGTTATCTGAGACGGTGATCTAGTTCCACTTAGGCTGCAGAGGGAGGGCACGTAGATCCCGTCATTTGTGCTTACAGTTCATACTGCCATCACTGTTTTCCCAGTTCCCTTGCCAGGCATCCACTGATTTAGTACTCCACACATAGTTGTATTGACACCTCAATAGTAAAATCTTCTCTGGTGGACCAAGATGAATAATCACACATTTCTCTCTGCTTCAAATAATAACTAATATATAATGAGCGCTTTACTATATACCAGGTATGATTTCAAGTAATTTAGATGTTTTAAATGATTTTCTCTTCTCAGTAAGCCTATAAGGTGAGGAACACTATTTTCAGTTTTATTTTATAAATGAAGAAACTGAAGCACAGAAGGATTCAGTCATTTGGCTAAAGGCATACAACTTAAAAGAGATGGAACCAGGATTTACATGGAGCCTGGCAGTTCAGCTCCCAAACTTGTGTTAGCCACAAAGGATTTGCATTTATTTTAATGCAATTCTTGTCATATTGAACTGTATTTCTTTACCTGTTTGTGTCCCTAGTCAAACTTTGAAGCAGGGTAGATTAACTCATTTTTTTCCTCTTAGGGTATTCACCATTTACTGTTAAGTGAATAAGTGATTCTTAAAAAGGTCAAGATCCACATATGCTTCCCTAACATAAAAAATTTAATTAGATTAATTTCTCCTTGCAGGGTATTCAAAGATGTGGGTCCTTATTATTATTTTTTTATATATCTCTCTTTTTCTATATGTAGATAAACCTATTTTTCTAGTTTGTTATGTTATATATATAGGGAAAATGTTAGTGTCCTTAAAAAACCAGAAAAATTATTTTGGGCATGAAGGTAAGATGGCCCCAGCAATTTGGGAGTCATGTAAGGACTGCATTCCAAATTGGGAAAAAGGATGTTGAGAATGAGCAACATCTAAGGAAGGAGAAGTAACAGGTATTCTTCAGGGAGCAGTATGAGAATTGGTTTCACTTCTTAGTTATCTTAACTGAGAGCACCTCTCAGATAAAGATATTTGTGCAGGGTATGGTATACGAAAAATACTTTTACGATAATGGCTAATGAATGAATATAATAAATTATCAGTTATAATTTAGGAATGGAAACTAGTTTTCTCTAAAACTGTGTTCCCCAAAGAATGTGGCTTCATGGTCAACAGCAGTATTAAAGTAGAACAAAAACAATGCTTCCTGCCTTGGCTTTCTAGTGCTGATATGACAAATACTGCATGATGGGTTGGTTTGAAAAGCAAGAATTTACTGGCTCGCAGTTTGGAGAATAGATGTCCAAAAGCAAGATGTTGGCAAGGTCATGTTTTCTCCCAGTGTTGGTTGCATTCTGGGGCCGACAGTCTTCCATCCCCTGGCTATGTCCTCAGTCCCCTCCTAGGGCTTTCTCTGACTTCAGCCTTCTCTGTCTTCTATCTTCTCTTAATACATCTGGATTTCCTCTCTTTATAAGGCCTCTAGTAATATGGATTAAGACTCACCTTGACTCAATTTGGCCACACCTTAAAGAATAATAACATCTTCAAAAGGTTGTGTTTACAAATGGGAATGAAGATTAAGAACATATCTTACGTTGGCACAGGATTCAATCCCAAACACTACCCTTGGATAAAACATGGATCCAAGTGAGAACAAATTGTGATTCAGCTCATCAAATACTTGGAAGAATACTTGGCACACAGTAAGTGCTCAATAGATATTACTTAGCATTGTTATCTAGAAATGGGGATAACAATAAGACCTATAGTGTGCATTTATTGGGAAAATTAAATGAGATACTGCACATAAAAGACCTTAGCAAAGAACCCAGTGCACAGAGCACATTCTAGTTGTTGTTATGATTTATTAAGGAAGGATGTTTTCAATTCATTCTATGGGAGCTCTCTGACAATAGTTATTAGAATTGAAATGGAGCCCAACTGACCACTGAAGAGTGGAGGTGAAGGAATTCCCATTCTGAGAGGGAAATTGGACTATTTGACTAGACTGAAAGGGGCATCCAATGCTGCCTGGCCACATGTCCATGTCCAAGAACACGAGACCTCAGAGCATTCTCTTGAGACTGCAGATAGGAGGGCGTAAGGTACAATTAGAATAGAAATATTATCCCTTTGCAGAAGAGTTCCACCGAGCTTGGAGTCTGCAGATATGAATTTGCTTGCTCTGTGACCCTGTGCCCAGTAGAACCCTCTGAGCCTGTCCCCAGATTCTGTGTGAACCGTGCCTGTGTTTTGTGTGGAGCAACACCCAATCCCAAGGGAGGCTTTGCTGTCTTCTCCTGAACCACCCAAATGGTGTTGTTGAGGCTTCAACATTATTTGCCTAAAATTTCCTCTTTTAACCAATTTTCTTGCCCTTCTGCTTGTAACTCAGAGTGATTCACTGCACTGGCCCTTGAGTGAGTTGACTTTCCTAACTTTGTCAAGCAATAAACCCAGCTTTTGACTTTTCTTTTCTTTTTATCCAGCTGTGATGATCCTTTTAATTTTGATTTGACAATAGAATAGGTAGAAAACTTAAGAATACGCTACCTCATTTTAGGGGGTTTACTAAGACTAAGTAACTATATAGCAATGATGATATCTACTTACAGAAGCCTCCTAAAGTCTGAATGACATGAACTGCAGCCAGTGCTGCATGCATAGAAGGAGCACAACACACTTGCTAAATGCACAAAATAAATGGACAAATAAGTGACTCATTCATCTCATACATGTTGGAATCTATG
The DNA here is from genome assembly GCA_004026745.1 of Myrmecophaga tridactyla. Lineage (NCBI taxonomy): Eukaryota > Metazoa > Chordata > Mammalia > Pilosa > Myrmecophagidae > Myrmecophaga > Myrmecophaga tridactyla. Next base: position 35,811 of record PVIY010024867.1, read on the forward strand.
CCATAACTACTGTGGGGGATCATGGAACAAAGACTTAATGATATTTACAGAAAATATTCACTAAATTATTTATCCAAAGAATGACGGTATATGTGGAACCAAATTCCTAAGATCTCAGTGAACTCAGTTCCTTCAGCAGCCTTAGACACTAAGTCTCCCTGAGAGAATCTAATGAATCGATGACCCAATTCAGATCAGATACCCAAGTACTAACAGGAAACATTTTCCACAATGAAAACTCACTTTAGAAGTATAAAAGAAACATGCACATTTAAAATCATTCTTCATAAACATTTCCGTAAAGCTGGGAGGGATTAAGGATGTAATAGTCTCTTTTCTCCCTGTGGAAGAGAAGCAGGGATGTAAAAACCACCAATTCCCCAAATTGGCAGTGTTCTCACTTCAAAGGATGCCTCTAATTGCTCAGGAAAACTGGACCACCTTGAAAACTGGCAAATTAGTTAGGCATTTCCCTTTTTCTTTTCAGCTTTCCTTATTACCCTCCCACCCAAAACATAACTGCCCAGTAGCTAAGCATGTGTCTGTATTTGTCCAACCACAACTCCAGGTACCTTCATGTGAAGAGATCTTAAAGCAAATGTCCAAGGGATGTTCCACTGTTATTGGGTCACTCTTAATTTTTCTCTGCAGAAAATCATGGTAACTCTAGTCTGATTAAACAGGTAGATAGTGTTAGATATGCAAATGCCGATTTGGGTTGGAGTGAGTTAGCCAAGATGCTAGAGCTTGCAGAACTCAAAATAGTCCCTGCAGGGCCTTCATCCCCAAATAATACTGGGTATGTGCTTTTCTCACAGGATGCTTTTCAAAACCTATGTGATTCTGACTTCTCTGCTACCAGTGCTACTGCTAATGCCCCACAGCTGGACACACCCTCTAAAATTTAAGTGAGGTTATAGGAAGCCATGAATCATTTCTAACTTTGGAAAACCCAACACTGACTTTTTGACAGAGATCCACAAAGCAATCCAGATCACAGAGGGTCTGCTATACTCCTTTATCCAAATCTCTGCTTCCCAGTTAGGAGGCCATTTGAATAGCTATTACATTGCAAGTCATCTTTTTGTTGCCCTGTTCTAGTATTTTCCTGTGGTTGAATGGTAGAAGTTAATGGTCGTAGGCAACTGTGGGCTTTTGAGACTGAACATGTCAGAAGTTAAGCTGTAGGTTGTATATATATGTTAACAAAATAAAAATTTTAAAAGGCCATATAATTATACAGCACAGAGTGAACCATAGCATAAACTGTAGATTATAGTTATACTTAATAGTTTAATTATAATAATATTGTTTCATCTATTGTAACAAAGGCGCCACATCAGTACAAAATGTTAATAAGGAAAACTGTGTTGAGAGGTGTATGAGAAGTCTGTACTTTCTGCGTGATTTATCTGTAAACCTACATCTTCTCTAATTAAAAAAAAGTTTTAGATACTGAATGACGCTGCATGTGAGAATGATAGAGGGAGGAGGGCTGGGGACATAAATGAAATCAGAATGATTTGATCAGTGGCTGGAAAAATATTTGCAAGCCCCCTTCAGGGAATGGTGAGAACGGGGAGAAATTCAACTTCCCCCAAGTTGAATTCTTGATATTCTCACAAGCAGTGCGGACAACCAAAGCTATAA
>PVIY010024868.1:0-37448 GCA_004026745.1 Myrmecophaga tridactyla
AAGAAACATGGCTACTGGAACACAGCTCTACATTTTCAGGCAGTTCCCTCCAGCCTCTCCACTACATCTTGAACAACAAGGTGATATCTACTTAATGCGTAAGAATAACCTCCAGGATAACCTCTCGACTCTGTTTGGAATCTCTCAGCCATTGACACTTAGTCTCATTTCACTCTTCCCCCTTTTGGTTGAGAAGGTTTTCTCAATCCCTTGATGTTAATTCTCAGCTCATTCTAGGGTTTTTCTCAGTCCCTTGATGCTGAGTCTCAGCTCATTCCAGGATCTGTTTCCTACATTGCCAGGAAGGTCCACACCCCTGGGAGTCATGTCCCAGGTAGAGAGGGATGGGGTGGTGAGACTGCTCGTTGTGTTGGCTGGAGAGAGAGGCCACATCTGAGTAACAAAAGAGGCTCTCTTGGGGGTGACTCTTAGGCCTAAATTTTAAGTAGACTTGACCTATCCTTTGCGGAGTTAAGTTTCATATGAACAAACCCCAAGACTGGGGGCTCAGCCTGTAGCTTTGGTTGTCCACACTGCTTGTGAGAATATCAAGAATTCGACTTGGGGAGGTTGAATTTCTCCCCGCTCTCACCATTCCCCGAAGGGGGCTTGCAAATACTTTTCCACTCACTGATCAAATCACTCTGTGTTAGCCTGATTTTTGAAAAAATAAAAAATTGGAAACAAGGCAAAAATTAGAGTTAAAGCTCTAGTCTCAATGAATGGTAGGGCACGAATAGTAGTTGTACGTATTTGGTAAGTTCATATAAATTAAAAAAAATACTTGACATCTCAGTTCTCTCCATATTTTCTGCAAGATTATACTTAGTAGTGGAATCTGAGAGAATGAAATAGACACTTGTGATTATTTTTATTTAGCTGCACAGGTTGAAAAACATCTGGCTATAAAAGTACAAATAGCATTTTTTCATGTTAAATGGAATAAAGCTGAAATAAAATAGAAGCCATAGAACTTGATTTCAGGATTGCAAAGCTCAGATCTCTCACTGAAAATTTACAGCTGTAAAAGCATTTTTTTTTCTATTTAAATCAAAACCATAATACATAAATAAGCTGAAGTCAGCATGCAGTAGTTTTCCTTGAGACTTCAGTTCTCAGGTGAATGACAGCTGTTAATAACAGGACCAGAGCCCTCCCTGGAGAAGGGGTGCTGATAGCCAGCTGCCCAGGAGGGTGGGGGAACAACTCCATCTGGAGACAGAGAGATTGGCTTCAGATACCTGAAAGTCACCCTTAATCCAGAAAATCACTTCTAATCTCATGTCTGTCTTTCCTGTTGTCAGATGCTGAGTTTCATTCATACTATCTGGAAGTGTCACAAGAAAAAGGTTTTGCTATTTATTAAGACAATGTTTTCCATAATTAAAAATATATATGTATATATTTATATATTTTTCTTTCTTCACTTTGACCCTAATAGCACTGTGGTTTAGTCACACTTTATTTACTATTCCTACTAGCAGACAGAGACAGTAATTCTTAGGATAATTTTGTAGTTTTGCTCCCCAAATCAGTGCTAAAATAAGATCAATTTTGTCACCATGGAAACAAAACAGAATCTACTAAAAATTTCTCTAAGTGGTATGGGGATATTTAAACTTTTCTTTTAGTACTTTTTCATGTATGACATGTATGACATGAAAAAGTGACTCTATGGCATCCTGTGGGTGGTATAAGCTACTGTGTAGCAACACATAAAATCATTTGTTTCTATGCACATAACCCAATTATTTCATATACTCTTTGAGAGCAAGATTCTGTGTTTATTTTAGTTTCATCACTGGCACAACGCCTAGCGATTTTAGGTACACATAAATTTTATTTATCAATGTCTATGATTTGACAGGCATTATCCTAAACCTAAAGGATAAAAATTTGAATGAGATACAGTATCTGTCATCAAGAAATATAGAGCTCACTAATGCACGTAAATTAATGATTAAAAGGGAAGGCTATATTTTTGTGACAGAGATTTGCATAGTGGTACATGGGAGCCTGAAGAGGGTACAATCAAGATGTAGGGGAAAACACCCCAGAGCAAGGGATAGTTGCGTTGGGTGATGCCAAGGATATTTGTAATATTATGTCTCATTCTGGAACTGCTAGTGTATAAGGAGGTAGAAGATAGCAGGAATTGAGGCTAAATGTGTAAACCATAAGGGATCTCAGTTGATATTGGTTATCCTAGAGTTCTGTCTGGTTGACCATCTCTTTCACTCTCAAATATATTTAAGTTTGATTGATAGACTTTATAACTAAAGGTGGCATGTAAGAATGTATTGATGAGGTAGAATATTTAAGACGGACACTGTGGATGAAGTAGGCGGGAGGAGATGTGATTGTAAGGGAGATGAATTGTAAAAGTCACCAGTTTCTTTCTTAAGCCTCTCAGTGCATATATGTGTTTGTCAAAATAAGAAGAACAGCAAAAAGATTGTAATTCAGTTTGGGCAATGTTAAGGTGGATGTGGAACTTTCAGGGGAAATGACCAGCAGGTATGATTTCTTAAATGCTGCCAGAACTGGAATGGTTTTGAAAGAGGTGGATTTAATAAATTACAAGTTTACAGTTCTAAGTCTATAAAAATGTCCACACTAAGGCACCCAGGGGAAGATACCTTAATTCAAGAAAGGTTGATGAGTCAGGAACACCTCTGTCAGCTGGGTGGTCAGGTGGTAGCATCTGCTGGTCCCTTATTCCTAGGCTTTGTTCAGCCTCTGTTCCTATGGGGATTCCTCACTTTGCTTCTCTGGTGCTGGCTTTCATCTCTGGGCTTCCCTTGGCTCTCTGCAGGTTCTGGCTTGCTTTACATCTCATGGTGATGTTTAATGGGCTGCAAGCATCTCAAAACCTCTGTGTCTCTGTCTCTGAAGCAACTTTTCTCCAAGCATTTACATTTGCTCTCTCTGTCAGCTCTGAGGCTTCTGTAGTTTCTGGCTTTCTCCAAAATGTTTCCTCTTTTAAAGGACTCCTGGAAATGAATCAAGACCTACCTGGGATGGGTGGAGTCACATCTCCACCTAATCAAAAGGTCACACCCACAATTGGACATGTCACATCTCCATAGAAATAATCTAAAATTTCTAACATACGTTATTGACTCAGGATTAAAAGAAATGGCTGCCTCCACAAGACTGGTTCAGGATTAAAATGTGGCTTTTCTAGGGTACATAATACTGTCAAACTGACACATGTGGATAAACAGGAAACTCAAATATGAGATAGATTGGTGAGTCAGTAAATAATTGATAATTAGAGACAATGGAATTAAAAAAATCAACCCATGGAGAATATCTAGTGTGAGAATAAGGGCCATGGCCTGCGGGAACTGCCAACATTTCAATGTAAATGAAGTCAGAGGAGTTTCCAGAATTTTAGGAGAAAAAAACAGAAGTGAATTGTGTCTCATAAAACAGAGAGAAGCGCACTTTACCAAACAGGGAAACTTTCAAATTTTCAGTACTTTCAGCCAAGCAGTGGAACTAGAAGACATACTTGACTGTGTTGTTCCATGTGAGCAGGAATTAAGATTATAGGGGGGGATGTAAGGTGATATGACTTGAAGGCCAGGGGTGATAAACCATACTGATTTGCCTGAGACTGAGGGGGTTTTCCAAGGTGCAGGGCTTTCAGGATTGAAAATTGGGACAGTTCCATACCAAACAATGGTAGTGGGTCACTCTGCAAAGGAAGTGTCTTTGCGTGAGTGTGGAAGAGAATAATTTTGAAGGAGTCAGAGAAAACCAGAAGAAAGTTGAAGTTGCCACTCTTTCCCCTCCTCCATCATCCCTGATCTCTCTGTATGTACAGAATGGAAAAATTAATCTTTTCCAATCACTCAGTATGTTTGCAAGGAATCTGGTGCCCTTGGGGGGGGGAGCAAAATTTTATTTAAGGTAAGGAATAGGGAACATTCAGGGAATATGTTGAAGCCATGTAGTTTTGTTTTGTTTTACTTTGTTTTTAATGATGTACCAGATGGCACAGTGGAATGGGTTGTAAAGGAAGCCTGTGGTGAGAGGTTAAATTGTGGAGGAGGAAATACAGAGCAGCATTTAGAGGGGAGAGGGGTGGGTGTCTAGCAGAGATAGATGACAGGAGCAACTTGCATTTGGAGGGCAATATAGGATGACAGACCTCAGAGGCTTTACCTGGTTTTTTGTTGTTAAACTTCTCATGTAATGATATTTATGTCAACCCAGAGAAAGGAGCCAGTTACTAATCAAGGCTTGATGATATTTTCTGTTACAAATATAGTAAAAAATATTGTGGCTTTGCTTAGAGTTTTGAACAGAACATTTATTAAAAGACTGAAAAACCAATATTACTCTCCAACCATCAGGAAAACCGAACAAACAACAAAGATCAGCAGCTCTGTTTCATATCTTGACAAAGCTCAGTTTTGGCTTGGGGTTTGACCTCAAGACAACTCAGCCTCAGGTGAAATGTTTACATTCAGATCAGAATATAAGGATTTGTTCTTTTGCACTGCTTTACTTGGAATTTTTCAGGTTGCCAGAAGGATATTCCAAGCTGACTTGTTTAGGGAATCATTGTAAGGACACATAGACAATTAAAGAAGATGAGAAGCTCTATCAATGATTGCAGAGTCACACCAAATAGAAATTGAAATGTCATTCAGGATAAAATCTAAATCTGAGTCACCATTGTGGTGATTCAGCCACTCTCTGTTCCACTTACAGATCCTTTTCCCCCACCCCTCCCCCACAGCTCTATTTAATCATAGGGTCTGCTTACTGCCATTTCCCTTACATCATTATTCTGCATCATTCCACTGCTGTCCTGCTGACTTTCTTTGTATTTCTAACTTTTAAACTCCCTGTCTCCTCCAAAAAAAAGGTCATATTTATCCAGTGTAAGAAGTTCCTTTATGGCAGATATTTTGAATCAAACCAACTCATAACTATAGAAAAATCTAAATGCCTACTTTAGGTTCAAGGGGATATGACTGACAAGTAGGCAGAGTGATAGGGTTCATACTGTGATGAACTATGTGCCCAAAAGTCCATCTAAGGAATGCTTTTGGCCTGACTCTGGTCTTAGTAGGAGGCATTCTTAGTGTAAGATTTCTTTAGATACAGGCAGACGTCAGTGGGGGACTGGCAAGCATGACACCGGCTATAAGAGGATGAAATTCACCTGAGATCTAAGCCTCAGCTGAGATTAGCTCAAATACAATGAGTCTACCTATATTAATGAAATATTGAGTGTGCTGGTTTGAAATTGTTATGTACCCCAGAAAAGCCATGTTCTTTTATCCTAAGCCAATCTTGTGAGGGCAGACCTATTGATTAGGACAGGACTTTTGATTAGATTATTTCCTTGGAGTTGTGACCCTGCCCATTCAATGTGGGTCTTAATTAGTTTACTGGAGTCCTTCAAAGAGATCATGGAGAGAGAAAGTGTTCAGGATCAACATGGAGAGCAGAGAAATGAAACCAAGGCACAGACATTTGGAGATGCTAAGCTATGAGATGAAATCCATAGTTTTCCTCTGAAAAGGAAAGTGAGGGCCCTCAGAAGCTCAGAGAGGAGGTCCCTGGGACCAGGAGCTAAAAACAGTGAAACCCATAAGGAAAGTGCCAGTAGACAGTGCCATGTGCCTTTCCATGTGAAAGAGAAACCCTGAAAGTGATAGGCTTTTCTGGAGTAAAGATCAACTCTTGTTGATGTCTTAATTTGGGCATTTTTCAGGCCTAAGAACAGTAAATTTGTAACTTAATAAATCCCCTTTATAAAAGCCAATCCATTTCTGGTGTATTGTGTTCTGGCAGCTTTAGCAAACTGAAACAGATTTTGGTACCAGACAAGTGGGGTGCTGAGGTTTGCAAATACCAAACATGTTGGAATGGCTTTTTAAATGGATAAGGGGAAGATTCTGGAAGAATTGTGAGGAGCTTCATAGAGAAAGCCTAGATTGCTTTGAGGAGACTATTGGTAGAAATATGGATGCTAAAGGTACTTCTGATGAGGCCTTAGACAGAAATAATGAATGTGTTATTGCAAACTGGAAGGAAGGCAATCCTTGTTTTAAAAAATTTGGCAAAATTGAGTCCTGCTGTTACATGGAAGGTAGAATTTGAAATTGATGATCTGGGATGCTTGGCAGAAGAGATTACCAAACTAAATGTGGAAAATGTAGCCTGGCTTCTCCTTGCAGCTTATAATAAATTGTAACAGGAAAGGGATAAGCTGAGAACTGAACTCCTGGGTACAAAGAAACCAGAAATTGATGGTCTGGCAAATACTGGGCCAGAAAGTGAGACCCAAGAGGCTAGTGCCCCATGTAAGGATTTAACTAAACATGGAACCAGTCAGACATTTCAGCACAAACCAGGCTTGGAGGTGTTAGATGTTGATAGAGTGGATGCCAGTGTTTGCTGAAATTGTTTGAAAATTTAGTGTGTCTGGCCTAGAAATTCTGATGTGAAGATACAAATGAAGGAACATTCTTTTTGTTTTCTAAAAATTATCATCCCTCAAAATTTTCTTCTAGCCTTTTTATTATGTGTGTGTGTGTGTGCGTATATATATATATATATATATTTTTTACAAAATTTTGATATGATCTATATAATTAAAATGTTTCCCTTTTTGGACTTACCATTGTAGAATAAGCATTGTCCATGTCATTAAAAATCCCTTGTAAATGCAATGTTTTAAAGGCTGCTTAATTACTCAATTTCTTTCTCCTAATTTTCTAAAAGGAATGCTTTTTTTTTAAAAAAATTTTTTATTAATTAAAAAAATTATAAGAAACACAAACATTCCCAACAATTCTCAGCAATTCACAATATCATCACATAGTTGCATATTCATCATCATGATCATTTCCCAGAACATTAGCATCAATTCAGAACAAGAAATAAAAAGACAACAGAAAAATATAACAAACAGAAAAAAAAATTTTACAGGCCATACCCCTTACTGATTCCTTTAAGGAATGCTTTTTTTCTTTTCTTTTTTTTTTAGAAATGCTTTCTTTTAAGTAGGTAGGCTGAGGGAGTAGTCCCTTCCCTACCATGTCATCCTTGGATCCTTGGATGTACTTAACAATAAACTCTCATATTCCCCTAAGAAGCATAGACAAATTTGTTAAACTGTAAAGCAAGCAATAGTGGGTGCTTAAAAATGTTTAACACACGAATTTTATGTTTTTCATGTCATGTCTTATCCTTTTGAACCTATTTTTTAGGTTTATGAACTTCTCATCTACTCAGTTTATTGGCCCTTGGCTGTTCAGTGTCTCATTCTCTGGTCTAGTCCTTTTTGATTCACTTCTTCCATCAGATATTTTCAAAGTCCTTCTCAGCTCTTATCTCAATGCTTTTAAAGGCAGGAATTTGGGAACTATGATAAGCATTTGAAGAAGATATTTGGGGACCGATTAGCTTTTCCTGGCCTTAAATGAGAAGATTTTCTCAATCCATTGATGCCGAGTCCCAGCTCATTCTAGGATTTCTGTCCCTTGCTGCCAGGGAAGTTTACACCCCTGGGAGTCATGTCCCACGTTGAGAGGGGGAGGACAGTGAGTTGGCAAGCAAACTGGGACAGAAATCTTAGAATGAGCTGGGACTCAGCATCAAGGAATTGAGAAATCCATCTAGACCGAAAGGGGGAAGAGAGAAATGAGACAAAATAAAGTGTCAGTGGCTTAGAGATTTCAAACAGAGTCAAGAGGTTATCCTGGAGGTTATTTTTACTCATTATGTAGATATCACCTTTTTAGTTAAGGTATATTGGAGAGGCTGGAGGGAAGTACCTGAAAATCTAGAGCTATGTTGCAGTAGCCATGTTTCTTGAAGATGATTGTATAATGATATAGCATTTGCAGTGTGACTGTGTGATTATGAAAACCTTGTGTCTGATGCTCCTTTCATCTATAGTATGGAAAGATGAGTAAAACATATGGATTAAAAATAAATAATGGGAACAAATGTTAAAATAAATTTAGTAGATTGAAATGCTAGTGATCAATGAAAGGGAGTGATAAGGAGTATAGAAAAAAATAGGAGAAACAAAGGCTAAAACATATTGGATAGATGGAAATATTAGCAATCAGTGAGAGAGAGGGGTAAGGGGTATGGTATGTATGAGTTTTTTTCTTTTTTCTTTTTATTTCTTTTTCTGAATTGATGCAAATGTTCTAAGAAATGATCATGGTGATGAATATAGAACTATGTGATGATATTGTGAGTTATTGATTGTATACCAAGAATGGAATGATCATATGGTAAGGATGTTTGTATTTGTGTGTTGTTATGTTTAAAAATTTTTTTTTAATTAATTAAAAGAAAAGAAACCTCTGGTCATCTGTTTGAAGGAAAAAAAAGATTGGGAGAAGGATCAAGGAGAAGGAGGAGTTATAACAAAGAAGTTAGGATTAAACAAATGAGTACGACTGCTGAATCATTATATTGATATTTTTCTTTCATGTCTTGGAGGAGCTAGAAGAAAAAACCTGAAATTGTGGAACTATAACCCATTCCAAACCTTGAACTCTGATCTGTAATTACTTGTTAAAATGTACTTTTGAAGTATTTGCAGGGTCTAGAATACTATAATGGAGAGAAAGGGGTAAGGGGTATGGTATGTATGAGTAAGAATGTTTATGTTTGTATGTTGTTACGTTTAAAAAAAAACATTAAAAAATTTTTGTGTATGTTTGTTGAACTGAAGAAACCTATGTAACATGGTGTATTAGTTTGTTAATGCTGCTGGAATTCAATATACCAGAAGCAGAGTGGCTTTTAAAAAGGGAATTTATTGCATTACAAGTTTACAGTTCTAAGACCATAAAAATGTCCAAATTAAGGCACCGTCAAGAAAGGCTGATGCCGTCTTAACACCTCTGTCAGCTGGGAACGCACAGTGACTGGCATCTGCTGGTCCTTGTTTCTGGTTCCATTGCTTCCAGCATCTGATGCCAGTGGTTTCCTCTCTAAGCATCTGTAAACCTCCACTCAGCTCCTCTGGGACACCAACGTGGGATTCTGGCTTTCTTAGCATCTCATGAGATGGCACATGGTGATGTCTTTGGGCTCCAAATATCTGTTTCTAGGCATCAGTTTTCTGTCAGCACTCCTAGCATCTCCAAGTGTCTGTTTTGACCCTGAAGTAACTGTTCTTCAAATGTCTCAGTTGGCTCTTTTTCCTCCAAAATGTTTTCTCTTTTCAAGGACTCCATAAACTTATCAAGACCACCTTGAATGGGTGGAGTTACATCTCCACCTAATTAAAGGCCACAGCCACTATTACATATGTCACATCTCCATGGAAATAATTCAACCAAAGTTTCCCACCCTAAACAATAGGTCTGGCCCCACACGATTGGATCAGGATTAAAACATGACTTTTCTGAGATACATAATAGTTTCAAACCGGCACATGTGTGTTACTCATATACATTGATGTTACATTCATTACCTTAACACTCAGTTGTTCTGTCCATGTTCTGAGCAATATTTTGGGCTACCTGTTAATTAATTAAAACATTTATTGTGTGAGTATTATTAATTAGGTACCATGTTTGGTACTAGGTATGTAAGTATGAGTAAGATATGGTAGAGTTTATCTTTTAGTATAGAAGTGTGTGAAGAAATAATTTTGATACTAGGTTCTGGGTATAATAGAGGTACATAGAAAGTGCAATAGAAGCACGTGGGAGGTACATTTAACTTGGCATTTAAATTAGATGGACCTCTAAGGGTGAGTGGGAGTTGTGGCTAGGGTTAGGCAATTAAGTAAGACTTCTCAAAGGTGATCTTTGAGCTAGGCCAAAGAAAGGAAAGGAAGGATGAAGAAAGGAAAGGAGTTCAGCAGGCTAGTCCAGGCTGGTAAAACAGTGGGAAGAGGGAGGACGGAGTATAAAAGGAGCACTAGTGTCATTGTAGATGACATTGTAGAGAAATATAAAACTAAGGAGAGCTCAGCAAGATTGACAGATACAAGATCAGTTTTCAAGAGTTTATAGCATTCCTCTACACCTGTCATAAACAACTAGAAACTATACTAAAGATTACATTCATAATGATTAAAGTATTTAGGAATATGCAAAATTTCTGTGGCAAAACTTTAACACTCAATAAAGGCAAAATGGAGGGCTAATCTGTATTGAATGGGACAACTTAATACAAATTTCAGTTCTCTCTTATTTAATGTATAAGTTTAGATGCAATTCCAATTAACATTACAGCTGAGTTTTTTGAGACATTTGAATAAACTTATTCTAAAATTTATGTGGAATAATAAAAGGTGCAAGAATAGCTCAGTCGTTCTTAAGAAAGAAGAGCAAAGGGGACTTAGATATTAAGAAATATAAGAAAGCCTTAATATTACACATAGACCGGTGAAATAGCTTAGACATTTTGGAGTCAGCTAGTACAAAATCAGCCAGATTCTATTCAAGAAAGCAGAAACCACACTAAAAGTTTCAATACAAATATTTCAGTATTGGATTTTGGCTAAAGAGCTGTTGGAAGTCTGAAAAATGGAGGTAACCAGAGGGAATACAGAAAATGGAATTTACCCCTGGTGGAACAAAGGGAAGAGGTTGGGGTCCCTAGAGGCCCCACGGTTGGAGAAGCGGCTCTGTGGAGCTGGGACTCAGACTACTGAGCAGGGATCATCACTGACAAGATGGGTTACAATGAGGTTGGTTATGGAGGGTAAAGAAGCTGAAGACTGAACAACTGCTGCTGATTTGACGGAAAACCATTGCTGAGTGGAGTTGATAGGAATAGCAAGGAAACAGGAAAGAGAAAATCCGTCTGCTCTCCTGACTTCCAATCTCCTCGGGAGAAACTAATAAGAAGCAGGTACAATAGTAGGGTATGCTGAGTCCCAGCTGCAGCATCACAAGACAAAGTATAGGAGCATAGATTTGGAGCCGAGAGACAATGGTCTAATATCTAGCACAATTTGAGATAGTAACATAGAATAAATAAAGCACTACAAATTTTCACACATGTCCATGAGGGGTCATGTGGCAGAATAAGGAAGAGTACAGACTGAAGGGAAATAACTTAGGTTTGAGTTCTGGCTCTACTGTTTGTTCTCAGTGTCAACTTGGGTAAATTATATCATCTCTCTGTACCTTAGTTTCTGAATCATGTAGAGGAAGGACACCCAATTATCAGGAACACCTGCATGAGACTATTACCTAAGCAAGAAATAAACCTACTTGGTGAAGCACTGAAATTTTGGATTTGTTTGTCACAGTACATAACATTACCCTAACTAATACTACGAGGGTGTTTCAATTTTTTTTTTTTAATTATTATTATTTTTTTCACATGGGCAGGCCCTGGGACTCAAACCCACATCTCTGGCATGGCAGGTAAGAACTCTGACACTGAGCCACCATTGCCTGCCTGGGTTTCAAGATTTTTTATGCTACTGGAGTGAAGGCAATCTGGGTGTTTATGAGTAGGGAGAGTGCAAAGGTTAAATATGGTACATGCAACAGCTCAGAGAATTATTTAGCAATTAGAAGAAAGAAACTACATGCACATAAATGGATCTTAAAATCAGTACTGAGTGAAGAAATGAATCAGAATGTGATTTATAATACAATTCTACTTACATAAATTAAAAAATATATTCACACAAACAACACCACACATTTTTCCAGAACAAACACAAACATAAAGGTACACTTTGAGCATATTAAAAATGTTGCCTGTGGGGGGTTGGGGAAAGGGAGAGGGCTCTGAGTCTAAAAGAATGAATAAAGCTATGAGAGGGATCCTGCACAGACTAATAGTGAAAATTGTCCTAACTGAGGAGTATCATCTACTCATCCTTTTCTACCTGGGATTAAAAATAAAAGAAAGAGGGCAGTGTAACGGTGGCTCAGTGGCAGAATTCTTGCCTACTGTGCTGGAGACCCAGGTTTGATTCCTGGTGCCTGCCCATCCGAAAAAAAAAAAAAAAAGAAGAAAGATCAAGATCAGATTTACAATATTAACAGAAGAGAAAATAAATTGGAATGAATTTCACGAGGAATGTAGAGCACAAAAGAAAGCCCTAATGGAAAGATATTTCTTCATCTTGCTCTTATTGTGAAGTTCTCAATTTTTCCTAAATTGTTCCATATTTGAATTATTAGTAGGATTTTGAGGGAGCTGGAGAAACTGATTCTAAAGTTCATATGAAAATTAAGCATGAGTGAATAGTTGATGAAATTTTGAAAGCAGAGCAATGATGGGTGACTAGCATTAGCAGATATTCAAATGAAAGAAAGAGCTGTAGTATTTGAAAAAGTTAAGAATTGACATGAATCTACCAAATAGACAACTCCAAAATAGAGCTCCTTGCATATGGGAAATGAATGTACAATCAAATGTCATTTAATATTAGTGAGGAAAAGAAGGGTTGTTCAGAAAATGGTGTTGGGACACTTTGCTATTCATTTGGAGGAAGAAAAGTATGGGTTTTTAGCTCTTTTTTTTTCATCGCAATCAGTTGCAGATGGATCAAATTTAAATATCCAAAACTAGAAGTAGTAGAATCCAAAGACCAGAAGTCCTAGAGGTTGGTTAGATAGCTCACTCTGTCATCACCATCACCATCATCATCTTGGAACAGGGGTTTGTAGTGGATTGAATTACATACCCCAGTTTAGACATGCTCTTGGTCTTGACCCACATTCCTGTGGGTACGAACCCATTGTAAACAGGACCTCTTGGAGATGCTAGTTTAGGTGAGGTGGGCCCAGATGAATGGTGGTGACCCTAATCTGGATTACTAGAGTCCTTTATAAGAAGAAGAAATTAGATATAATTTGAGAAAGTCCAGGGCAAGTAGTTGTGAGCTGAAAGTCAACAGAACTCAGAAAAGAAAGGAGAGGACATTGTCATGGGACAGGAAAGCCAAGGAACCCAAGGATTGCTTACCTGCCAGCTGGAATGCTGCTCACCCCAGGAGGAAGCAACCCTCTAGCCAACACCTTGATTTGGACTTAAGCCAACCCATTGTGTGGTATTTGTCACAGAAGACTGGCAAATTAAAACAAGGCTGTTATTCTTGTAAGATACAAAGTCAAGATCCCATTGGGTCAAGGATTTTCATTTTGAATTGCAAGGAGACTGTAAATTTCTTCTTCGTAAGTGTGCTGTTTTGAAAAGAGCTATGTACCCTAGGAAAGTCCTGCCCTAATCCGAATCCAATCTTGTGGAAGCAACTGCCTCCCTTAAACCCTATTTAGTGCTGTATGTTAGAAACTTGATTAGATTATCTCCATGGAGATCTGTCTCCACCCATTCCAGGTGGGTCTTAATTAGTTTACTGGACTCCTGTAAAAGAAATATTTTGGAGAACACTGTAGAATGACATCGCCACAAGAAGCAGAGTCCACCAGCCAGTGACCTTTGGAGATGAAGAAGGAAAACACCTCCTCAGGAGCTTCATGAAACAGGAAGTCAGGAGAGAAAGCTAGCAGATGACATTGTGTTCGCCATGTGCCTTTCCAGATGAGAGAGAAACCCTGAACTTTATCAGCCTTCTTGAACCAAGGTATCTTTCCCTGGATGCCTTAGATTGGACATTTCTATAGACTTGTTTTAACTGGGAGATTTTCTCAGCCTTAGAACTGTAAACTTATAACTTACTAAATTCTTCTTTTTAAAAAGCCATTCCAGTTCTGGTATATTGCATTCTGGCAGCTAGCAAACTAGAACAGTAAGAAACCTCCTAAGCAAAGTCAATTAATGCATGACGGATTGGCAGGAAGATATTGGCAGCATCTGTTTGAGATTATTATTATTTTTAATATATGAGAGGTTATTACAATTACATGTGAAGGCAGTCCAGTGGAAAAATAGCAAATGCCCTTTAGAATTTTCTACTAGAGTTGACTGGAAGGAATAATTGTCCATCAACTCTTCACCCAATTTGGCTGTGGATTAACTGTGTGTACTAATTTCCTCTAACTTCTGTGAGTACACACATACTGAGAGGATTTCCTGTGTCCTCCTCTGTGGCAATGGAGAGGCCCCAGGGCAGGCAGTGAATGATGTGAGGCAAGACAGTGACAATGTGAGGGAGTTGTGTCCTGCCTGGAGGCTCAGCAGCTGTGGGTGAGGCACCAGAAGCATCTGATACAGATGATGCTTGCTTTATTATGTTCTAAAAGGTGGACTGAAAAGCATTGTTTTCAACAATAAAGTTGCCATTTAGGATCATGGGTTTTATGAGATTAAATTGCTTATCATTTGGGGACAAGTCTAGGTGTTATTCGCCCTTCTCCTTTGTCTTCCCCAAGTAATACTCTGGGTTATGCAATACCTCTCTCTTTTTTTTTTAATTTATTTTAACATTTGTTCCCCCCATTATTTATCCACTTTCAATCCATATGTTTTACTCATCTGTCAACAAGGCAGACAAAAGGAGCATCAGACACAAGTTCCCCACAATCGCACAGTCATACTGAGAAAGCTACACCACTATACAATCATCCTCAAGAAACACGGCCACCGGAACTCAGCTCCACATTTTGAGGCAGTTCCCTCCAGCCCCTCAGCAACACCCCAACTAAAAAGGTGACATCCATATTATGCACAAGAACAACCCCCAGGACAACCTTCCGACTCAGCCTGGAATCCCCAGGCACCAAACACCCCACCTTGTCTCATTTTGTTCCCCCCACCCCCCGGTCAAGAAGATCCCCTCAATCCCCTGATGCTGAGTCCCAGCCCACTCCGGGACCCCTGCCCCACACCACCAGGAAGGTCCATACCCCTGGGAGTCATGCCCCACATAGAGAGGGGAAGGACAGTGAGTTTGCCTGTTGTGCTAGGTGAGAGAGAGAGGCCACATCTGAGCAACAAAAGAGGCTCTCTTGGGGGTGACTTTTAAGCCTAATTTTAAGTAGGCTTAGTCTATCCTTTGTGGGGTTAAGTTTCATGTGAACAAACCCCAGGGTTGGGGTCTCAACCTATTGCTTTGGTTGTCCCCACTGCTTGGAGAATATCAAGAATTCTCCACTTGGGGAAGTTGAATTTCCCCCCTTTCTCACCATTCCCCCAAATGCAATGTCTCTTGATCATAAGAAACCCAGAGAAAGGATTTTTAAAAATATATTTTTATTGAGAAATATTCACACATATACAGTCCAACCATATTATTCAATTAATGGCTCACAATATTATCACATAGTTGTGTATTCTTCACCATGATCATTTTAGAACATTTCCACCACTCCAGAAAAAGAAATTAAAAAAAAATACTCATACATCCCATACCCTTTACCCCTCCCTTTCATTGAGCCACATTATATCAATCTACCCAATTTTTACCCTTTATCTCCCCCTATTATTTATTTTTTTAACTCATCTGTCCTTACCCTGGATAAAAGGAGCATCAGACCTAAGGTTTTCACAGTCTCACAATCACATTGTAAAAACTATATTGTTATATAATCATCTTCAAGAATCAAGGCTATTGGAACACAGCTCAACAGTTTCTGGTACTTCCCTCCAGCCACTCCAATACAACACAAACTAAAAAAGGATATCTATATAATGATTAAAAACAACCTCCAGGATAGCCTTTTGACTCTGTTAGAAATGTCTCAGCCACTGAAGCTTTATTTTGCAGAGAAAGAATTTTGATCATGTAAAATATGTGAGCAATGGGTTGAGTTTCACAAATATATTCATGCATTCAGTGGATATTTAATAATAGAAATGTGTAAATATAAACTTGATTTATGAAATCAAAAAGTTATTTAAAAGGTCTTTATAGGTGGTTAAAAAGGGATGAGAATATATAAAACCACTTTAACAAGATTTAACCATGAATTGTTGCTTTTTTGTTTCTGTTAGATAACATTTCCAGAGGTTTAGTGCTTTTACTCCTTAATTGTAGCTCTTTGCTGTGATTTCTTTACATTTAGTAAAGGGAGAAGAGAGAAAATATCAATAATCTCAAAGCTGCATCTGTAATTAAACCTCTTCAGCTTAATAGTTTCTACTGGGTTATCATCCTTATATTATTTCCCCTCTTGAGGTTGGTAACTTTATTTGATTGCCTTTAAATATCTTTACAAATTCAAGAAGCAAGGACAGCAAAGTCCATGTGACATAGATTCATGCCTTGCCTCCTCTTCTTTAGAAAATGAGGAACAAAAACTAGAGCTAGCCTAGTTTACTAGAATAGAATTCTCTCATAACTCCTCTTTCTATCACTCACCTTCGATGCTAGTCTTTTGCTCTGAGCAATTCCCTAACTGGTGAATAATCTGAGATCTTGGGAAATAACCCCCAAGACCAAATTCTAAAAATTTGTTTCTTAGCAGTTGTACTTATTTCTGAGCTATAATATTGATTATGTGGATGATACTGCTAAGATTGTTAATTGAAGTTTTAACTTATTTAAACCCATAATCAGCAATCAGAATTAAAAAGGATCTTCTCAGTTATAGTCTATTTTTTAAGCTACTGAGATTTTCCTTGTTTTTGAATCCATGGTATTAAGTAGGTCCTTTTTAGATGTACCTTAATATCTCTACTACCTAGTTGCTGTTGCATAATTTATGAGGCATAAATTTATTGTTTACACATGATGTTAGTATACCTATGTTTGGTAATGAATTAATTCTAGTAATAAAACATTAAACTGTATGCTTGTATTAGTAGGAGGAGAACACCCAAACAAGAATAGTTCATATCCAGGTTCCATCTAGTAAAGATTCTGCTTATCCAGCTGATTAGCTGTAGTCATTTAAGAGGGTTCTTAAAACTCAGGACAAAATAAGCATTAGTATGGATTCCTCGAGAAGAATTAAACTTGTATTATATAAAGAATGCCTATGCAAACTTCTCCACTTGTGTAACTACTAATATTTGCAACCTACTACCACAGCCAGATACAGTTCCCAAGCAAATCCACCTTTTAGATGGAATCTTAGACTTTTAGTCCCATAATTGGTGTGTTCGGGTGAAGCCTGGGCCCTTCTGTGAGGCATTGAATCACAGCCTGCCTTCTAACTCTTCACCATATTTGTTCAATCTATGTGACTGGGTTTCTGCCCAGCATACTTGTCTGGACTTCTTACGTCCTGCCTCATACTTTCCAATTTCCAGATGAACCACTTGATATAGGGTACTACTACCACTTAACTTAAAGTAGAACTGCTGGGATGAGACCCCTGCTGCAGGGCCCATTCACTAGGTTATTGATTCTTGGAAATTGTAGGTGGTCCTAATTGAATCCGAGCTTGCTGCAGCCTTCCACCCAAAGTCACTGAGCTGCCAGCCATGCATCTTGAGGTTCAGGCCTATCATGGTGTCAGTTCCCCAAGTCTTATTTTTGCTTGGCCTCTTATTTTTGCTTGGTACCTTGTCTTTCTTGCACCTGCTCACACTAAAATTCTAGTATACCTTGAGTTTGAGCATGCCTTAGATACAATATGAACTATATGCCATAACTACTAAGTAGTTAACATGATTAAAAATAGCTAGCCTTGGGTGGGCCACAGTGGCTCAGCAGGCAAGAATGCTTGCCTGCCATGCCAGAGGACCCAGGTTCAATTCCCAGTGCCTGCCCATGTAAAAAAAAAAAAAAAAGCTAGTCTTTATTGAAGGCAGCTATGTATAACTCAAATGCCTAAGCCTCAACAACCTGGGTTATAAAATAAAGCCACATATTCTTTAAAGTGAATGTATTCCAGTGGTCTAGTGCCAGAAAGGACCTCCTTGAGGTGTTCCTTGGCTTTTTCTGAATTGTCCCTTGAGCTCTCTCAATCGTACTCAGGAAAGGTCCAACATGTTTTTCAATTTTGGGTGTCTTGTCATGCCACTGCACTGCTGCTTTTGCTCCTGTTCTCCAGGTTGTTGTTCCTTCCCATTCAGGAGACAGGTTTTTCTTTAATCTTCCATAATATAACTTTTTCCCCCAATTTAATTGAGATATATTCTCATACCATACCAACCATCCAAAGTGTACAATCAATGGCTCACAGTATCATTACATAGCTATGCTTATATCCCCATGATCAATTTTAGAACATTTTTATTACTCCAGAAAAAAAGTAAAAATAAAAAATAAAACCCAAATCCTCCCATATTCCTTATTGCCCCCTATTGTTTACCCATATTACTGATGTGGTACATTTATAACTGCTGATGAAAGAATATTAAAATATTACTGTTAATTCTAGTCCATAGTTGGCAGTAGGTTCCTTTTTTGGTGTATATTCCTCTATTATTAACTCCTTGTAATAGTTAGTTGTACGTTCACTCTAGTTCATGGAAGAACTTTTAAATATATTTTTATATTTGTGCAGTTAATCACAGTCATTGTCCACCACAAGATTTGCTGTGTGTATACATTCCCACGTTTTAACCTCAGCTTTCCTTCTGATGACACACATGACTCTAAACTTCCCCTTTCCACCGCCTTCACACTCCATTCAGTGCCATTCATTATTCTCACAATAATGTGCATAGCATAGCATTTTAACAAGAGTTTACAGAAAGAAGCAGGGTAGAGAAAATATAACAAAAATAATTTGCAAACAATAACCGTGGCTATGTTCAGTGTACCCCAGTCAGAGTTCAAGTTAATTTTCAGGATATCCTTGGAAAACGCTTCTCTAACTTGTTTCCATCTACCACCATCATGAAGATGCCAACTTGCCCTTTCACTGTGGGATACTCTTTGGCCTGTGTCTTATTTGGAGCCTGGGCCCCCAACCATGAGACATCTGAGAGAAAAGGGACTTTCCCCCTTTTCAGCTAAAAGTCTGTCTTTTCAGTTCTCATTCCTGCCCCAGAATCAACCTAAATAACAATGGGAATATCTGTTCTCTTTAAGAGAACCTCACTTTCTCACCACAGGTTAGGGTTTGGTGGGCGCTGCCCAAATCCACCCTTCCCCCAGGCAGACACCATAGCTGTCTTTCCTAGAAAATTGTGTTATTCTCTTAACAACATGTTTGGGACTTCAGTAGTTCATTCCGAGTTGTGCATTGCCAGCCCAGTTAGGGTTCTTTACAGAATGTATCCTCTTTTTTTTCTCTTCTCCTTCGTTTCAGCCTTGGGCTCTTCAGGGATTGTTTTGGTTGTCACAGTAGTTGTAGGGCACACCTGGCATTTAATTGGCTGGGACAAAAGCAGCTTAGAGATTTTGCAATGTGTGATACTCCTCTAAAATGAGGAATTATCCCACTTCCCATGTAACTTTCAGTATCTCATGACATTATGTAAGACTTGCTTATAATTTTCAGAGCATGAAACCTAACTCTGGTTTTACTTATGAACCAAAATATATTTCTTTGCAGTTTTAATATATACTGGAATTTCCAGGAGTGCAATTAGTTGAGTGTATCACAGGAAGATTGTTCTTGTTTTGTTCTATATTGTAGCAAGAGTTGTTTAACATTTCAGAAAATTCACATCATTGTTGCAATGCTGCTTGTGGCATTTAAATTGCCAATAAAACACATCCTTATCAATATGTAGCTGTCACAATTAAAGTGATTCTATGCATATGGGGGGAATAGGATTATTTCATTATATCTTTCATGTAGTTGTTCCTGAGCATTTGTGTAATGAAATGCAAATATATAATTTATGTAAAGCTATATACAAAAGTATACATAAAAGACATATATTTACATAGGTAAAATCTCTTTTTAAAGACTCTATAGGATGGTATGATGGTGGTGCCATGGTGGCTCAGTGGCAAGTGGCAAGAATTCTCTCCTGCCTAGCTGGAGACCCGGGTCCGATTCCTGGAGCCTGCCCATGCAAAAAAAAAAAAAAAAAAAAAAAAGACTGTATAGCTAGTATGTAGTCAATAACTATGAATTTTCATTTCAGCATGTAAAAAGGACATTAGAAAATGCTTGTTTTATTAAGGAGCTATAAATTCTTTTTGGTTTGAGGACTTTGTAAATTCAAACAGGGAAAATAAACAGTTTTCTTAAGATGTAATACAATGCTCCACAGAAATAGCTCTGCAAAAATATACATCCACTTTATACTGCCAAACAGAAGACTGAATTTCTCCGTGTGAAACAAGCTACAATTAGGTCATTTCCTTCAGAGCATTTAGGTGGAACTTGCTTTACTTTTTCACAGCTAGAAAATCCATTATATTTGTTTTCTCAGAAAAAAGAGACAATCTGTCTCAAAGGTAAATTTAACCAGATACTCTTAGGAGTGTTTTTTTTTTTTTTTAAATATTTGTTATCGTGAAACATAACAGATACTCGAAAAAAGCAATACATTTAAAAATACATTTTAACAAATAGTTATAGAACAGATTTCAAGGTTTGGTATGGGTTACAGTTCCATAATTTCAGGTTTGCTTTCTAGCTGCTCCAAGACACTGGAGACTGAAAAGAAATATCAACATAATGATTCAGCAGTCATACTCATTTGTTAAATTCTAACTTCTGTGTTATAACTCCTCCTGCTCCTTTGATCTTTCTTCTTAGGAGAGCTTTTATCTTTTAAATGATATCAACATCACTTCACCCCTTGTTGGGGGCCCTTATATTAAAGGCTTCATTACTTGTTTACATCATTTACTATTTAGGTTTTTTTTTTGTTCATGGTCTGGGAATTGAACCCAGGTCTCCCACATGGAAGGCAAGCATTCTACCACTGAACCACCCCAGCACCCTTGACTATTAGCTTTTGAAGGTGGAATCACAAAGATGTCCACAAAGATGGGACAATTTCTTTAACATTTAAAAAGGTTTTCCAATTAAAAATTAAGTATATAAATCCTTTGGAAGTGCTATAATACATCTTTTTTTTTTTTGAATGGCTTAAAAGCAACATGAATTATTATCTAACAGTTTTGTGGGTTAGAAGTTTGACGCAAGTCTCATGGCTAAAAGCAAGGTGTAGCAGGGCTACATTCCTTTTGGGGGTGTCAAGGGGAAGATTCATTTTCTTGCTCATTTGGATTATTGGCAGAATTCAATTTCCTGTGGTTGTAGAACAGAGATCCCGATATAATGCATCTTTTGTTTGAACAATTGGAAATAAAAGAGACAGGGTCAATGATAGTAAATGAAAATTTAATTCTAGGTGTCCTGTATCTCTGAAAATGATTGTGATTTTCAAAGTTGCAGGAGAAAGTCGTTCTTAGAACCATCAATATGAGGTGCTATGGCTTATTAATATATTCAAGGGACTGACAGGGTGGTTAATTAATAAAAGAAATGTCACCCAGAAAGTCTGTGCTGGGAATTTTCATTAGCAAGTTGAAAAGAAGTAACAGAGTAATCAATGAACTAAAGCAGACATGATTGACTATAATTACTGTGCTTGTTAAGGTTATTGACTAACAGCGAGACGGGCTGTCAAAATTGAGGCATAGCACCCTCAGAAAATTAAATGAGAAAAGTTAATGAGAGAAGAGGATAGCCCTTCTGCTATCACCAAGGCAAGAAAGTTAATTTGTCAACTTCAATAGTTATTTTTTCTGAAATAGTTAAATTGAGATTTAAACATTTTAGCGAAATACCCCCTGGCTAAGTATTTAAATGTTATATTTGGGTCTACATAAAATGAAATGGGGAAGGGGAAGAAATTAGGTGGTAAATATAATATATAAAGACGTGAATATAAACAATCAAGATATTGTACCAGGATAGCAGCTGTAAATATGAAGATAAGACAATAGATTTGAAGGATATTTGAGAAATAGAATTAATAGAACCCCATTCTCTTTTAAATCTGTTGTCTTTCATTTCTGCATCAAGGCTCAGTTAAATGTAACTCCTTCCAGGAAATTTTCCTTGATTCCTCTCCTCCTCCCAGAACTCTCTCTCCTTCCTTGAAAATCAAACCTATTGATACTTGCCCTTATAGTTATTTGCATGTGTGATGCAGTGATGTACACTGCCCTGGCTCCAAGATTTCATTTCAGTGGTGTGGACAGAAAACGAAGTAAACTGTTTGAATAAAAGAATTTTAATAATTACAGGCAGCAATTATCCCAAGTTAAATGTCTTCTTTAGGTGTGACAGTTGTTCAGAAAATAACGTATGTTTAAAGCCCTAACATGAAATTGCCAATATTTTGAAGTAACACATATAAAATAAAATAGAAGTTAGTTTCATCTTTAAAGAACTTTAATGAAAAGGAGAAACAGTCTTCCATTGTGATTAAAGAACTGACTGCACTCATTTTCCAAGGGGGCTGCTGATAAGGATTGCATTATTTTTTTTTTTTTTGGAGCCTCCCTTCTATGCCCCTAATTCTTCTGTTGGCTTCTAACACAGTTTCTGCACCAACCGGCTTCTCAGTACAGTCAGTTGAACGGCTTTGTTTGGAGCCAGCGCTGATACCTAGAACCAAAGACACACTTGATTACTTTGGGAGGATTGCTACCACTGGCCCTGATTTATTCTCTCTTTTCTCTTATTTTCAGTACTTCTGCCCCTAGCTTTTATTTGTTTGCAAGAGAAATGTGAGCCAAGCCTTTAAAGTTTGAAAAGTATAAAGAAAGGAAACAAGAAAATAGGGAAGAACAATAAATACTGAACAAGACTGGGCAAGGTGACAAGAAGGAATTACTGTGAAAATCTGGAAGGGGGCCAGAGTGCAAAATGCAGCGACTGTGTAGTTTACAGGAACTATTTAGTGTTCTGTATGCTTCAATGATCACCCAGAGAAAGCCAGATTTTTCAGCTTTTGTTTGCTACCCTACAGTTAGCTAAGGAAATTTGACATAGGTGATCTGTGTTTTCTGTCGCAAACCGACATAAATACTGAGGACCGTGGAACCTCTGCGCATCAAATTTGACGTGATTTGAATTGCTAGGAGGAGGCCCTCTTGTGGCTACAGTGGGAAACACTTCAGCTAAATCCTATCTGGAAGACCGTAGATATTTTTAGAAGGGGATTTTAAAAAGCAAGACATTCAACAAAGTTCTTTAAAATTGCATCCCGGGTATTTATAATATTTAATTGTTTTAATAGCGCCACACACTGTAATCACGGTTTCTCTCTATTGCATCTCCAAGAAATTCAATGTCTTTTGAAGCGCTTGAGATTTTATACATTTAATCCACATAGCCCCGACGTGCAGACCAAAAGAATAGGGGTTTCATCTACATTTTGTAGATGGAAAGGAGAGGTACAGGAGAGGTAAGTAACGTATTATGGTTTCATAGCATGGCAGACTAGGCTCATAATAGACTTTGGGTATCTTATTTTGGCTTGATTCAACAGTCTGGGTTTGGGAAACATTCCTTATTAAAGCTCTAAAACAACAACTGCTATTTTGTAAGTGTCAACTGATTTCTTTATTCAAGAAAAGATGGATTGAGAGACATAAAACTTACTCTTTGTTTTCACTGTGAAAAGAGGCTATTCCTAGATTCTCCAAGGGGAAAAATTGCCTTAAAAAAATGTGGGCAGGACCGTATATGTTAGCCACTAAGAATCATTAAATAAATGTAATACCAATTCCATACATTTTAAAGGAAGGTACATAAAAATACAATTACTTTGCAGGCTTCCTGGAAATCATATAAAATAGAACCTCTCTCACAGTAGATTCTCTCTGACAATCCATAGGCCCTGCCTTTCTTCTTGGCTCCATAATATTAGTTCTAAGAGTGTATGTGGAGCTGATAAATAAGTGCTTTCTCTTTATTTTGAATTCAGACTTTTAAGAACAGGACTACCAAAACACAAATGAGCAGTTCTATTTTAGGGGCAGTTGCCATCTATTGTTTTAGAAGCTGCTGAAAGAAAGTCACAAAACTGGTAATGTCCAAGAAAATGATAAAGCAAAAGGCAGGGATTTTAAGATAATCAAGGGAGGAAGTATAAAAAAAGGGAAGATAAAATAAGAAAAAGAATAGCAGTAGAGTGCAAAAAGAAATTTTGGTGAAGAATGATTTTTGGTGGCTTAAATTTAATAATGGTTCCACCTACAGTGTTTTTGATACATTTTTCAGCTTACATTCTTTACTGTTAATCATATGTTTTTTTACATAAATATTGGAAACAGGGAGTGTGGTACTTGGTGCAAGAGAGTGAAACATAAAATTTTAGAGGAAAACCTATCTCAGATGTAACTTATCGCCTTGATGCCATCATCTCTATAAATACCAGAGATACCAAATTTTACACAATTGATCTTTTGATGTGCTGATTTCCTGGACTCCTTTATCCCTGCATTATCATTTTTCACTCTCAATAATTCCAGCCTTCAGCTCTCATTAGATGTAAGAAAGTCCTTATTTTGGAAAAAGACTAGAGAAATGCAAATCTAAAGCAACTTATTCAAAGCTTCCTGACAGCTATGTTTGTAGGTCTCTAGGCAAAGTATGTCTGGCCTTTTTCAACAAATTATTTTCAGTAACAAGTTGTCAGTGAGGTCAGTGACTAGTGGTTCAGGAATAGATACCACCCACCCTGGCTTGTAACCTCCCCTTTTCTTTCCTATCCTGGGTGGACAACGCTCACGAAAGTGACTGTCCCACTCTCAATGTGGTGTCCTGTAACTCTGTGGCTAACTAAGAAGTCTTTTCAGAAAATTCCCCAAGAGCCGAATTTTAAGCACATTTACGTTGTAGGAAGCAACAGAAAGGTAAGAGTGAAGTTTGGGAAGAGACGAGCTGGGTTTCAGTACAATCTTCTTTCTACACTGAATTGCTGTGTCTTCATTCTGTGTCTTAGGTTTAAAATCTGAGTGGTTTTCTGAATTAAAGAAGATCACATTATTATATAAACAATAATGTTTTGACGAGTTATGTTGAGAAATACAAGCTTTCACATTAATTTTAAAGTTATAAATAACTTTCCAACTAATGGCAGGGGAAGCTAGTAGCCAAGGTCGTGCTTTGCATTCAGAGTTTCTGGCTATAAAAAGCCCATTGGGATAACTGTGCAGGAAAAGATAAGATATGGCCTGGATGCTCTGACTTTGGCTTGGGGCTGGGGTACAAGGAAGCAAAGACAGAAAATGTTTGAAGGGATTTTACTTTCATCCTAAAAGTTCTTCACATATATGTACGATTTTTCAAGTGCAATAGTGGCAAAAGTATTAATTTCTGAATTTAGTCTTTGTCTTATATATTTGTTTTGTAATTGGCAGCAATAGTGGAAGGCTGAGGAATGCTTTAGGGGCTGTTTTACCACCATTTATAATCAAATTTAGCATCACACTGTGCGGGATGAATATGGGATGGAGTAACCAAGCCTGTAACGAGATGGTCGCTATTTGATGGGGCTAAGTGACTTTCAGCCACTCTTCTAAGTTGCTCTGAACATAGAACTGGAAGGAATGAGTTTGAATGGAAACAAGAAGAAATTGAGCTTAGGCACCAGGAAGTTCACTGACTATAGAGGTTCTGAGTCATTGAGATACACCCCTAAGGTAACTTCTCTGACCATACACGAGATTTCAGTGGTTTGCTTAAAAGACGCTAAGCAGGAAAGACAGAATTTCAAATTAGCCTTGGTTCTAGGTTTATGGCTAACTCATGTAGAAAGACTGAAAGGTCAATATATTAAGAATAGTTGTGACTTGGAGAATTGGATCACCAGACAAATTTCAATGGGATATCTGTGTGCGCTGTTAGAATTTCATTAGTCACAATAAATTACTTTTGTAGTAGCAAAGGACAACTTTGTTAAATGGGGAAAACTAGAATTCAGACAGTATAGATACAGCCATATCCAATTCTTATCTTTCATAATTGTCTGCCTTTCTTTTTATTTGAGTAGAAGATTGGGGTTTTTATAGTAAAACTATTTTTATTATAAAAGTAATATGTACTCATTGTAGGAATTTTGAAAGCATAGAAAAACTTACCTCTAATCTCACTGATGTGTTTCCTTCTAATCTTTTTTCCTTCTGCACAGCCTTAAAAAATTACAATAATACTGTAGATAAAATTCAGAACATTGCTTTTCCATTTTACCTTATACCAAAATGTTTCCCATATAAAATTGCTGTGTAATACTCTTCCAAGTGAATGGATGTACTTAATCATTGCTGAACATTTAAGTGCTGTAGAAAACATCTTCGTGCATCAAATTATTGATTGATTGTTTTGTATTTAAGATTTTTCAAAAGTTTTATTCCAAAGTAAGGAGTTGGTGAGTTAGAGAGAATTACTCTTGAAGGCAAAGGTTGCGATTTTTTAAGATGCGTTTTATCACTTTTTTCTTTTAAAGCATTATAAAATTTCTTGCCTACCAAATAGAATATTTATTGCCTATGATGTGCATAATATTGTTATCAGGCACATAGACAGCAATATATGAAGAGTTTTGAAGAACAGGATCTCCTCTACTTAGAAATTTAAACTTATGAACTTTTGCGGATCTCAACAAAGCTACATATCAGACTTGAAAATGCTTCAGTTCTGCCTGAAACCGATAAATAGTATTACTGACCACTTATATTGCTTTGGACTTTTGAACATCATAATTTATAAGTAACTTTTGTTAGAAGACCACTTATACATAGATCTAACAAGACTTTTATGATCCAACTGTGACAAAGAAATAGCAGAAACAGGAAAAATAAATATCTTAGTTATAATGAAAATTTGGGGAAATGAGAAGTGCATGGAGAAAATATGTAGGCAGCAGACTGGAAAGAAAAAGGGTAGGAGACA
The DNA here is from genome assembly GCA_004026745.1 of Myrmecophaga tridactyla. Lineage (NCBI taxonomy): Eukaryota > Metazoa > Chordata > Mammalia > Pilosa > Myrmecophagidae > Myrmecophaga > Myrmecophaga tridactyla. The sequence continues at coordinate 26,646 of PVIY010024868.1, forward strand.
CACGCAAGAGCAGAATCTCACTATTGGGTTTTCTTACTTAGGGAAATGTGAGAATGGGATAAAGCATGACTAGGATAGGTGTAAAGGAAGATAAGTTTTAATCTTGTTATTGTTGTTGAATATGGGAAAATTTGGTTGTAGAAAAAGGATGTGTTGAAGGAGAAAAGGTAAGGAGTTTTGGTGATAAATAAAACTATTTGGTGAGTGGAGGTGGTGGCTTGTCCAGAGAAATGATAGTAGAAACAATAGAGATAATGGTATTATTTGGTGGAAGCTGAGATGTAGCATTATGAATTCTTAAAGAATATATTCTGTCTGTATTGATTTTTTTTTTAAATTTTGGAGTTTTATTTTTCAGTGATATTTAAAGACCATAGCAATAGAAAGATGGGAGTTCCATTTTCTATTCCCCATGGTCTTCTGTTTGTATGTTTCTATTTTTTCTTTGGTATAGAGGAAATTAAAACTTAAGAAGAGAAGTCGGCAGCCCAATCTTGTCAAAAGAGAAACTACATGCTTTGTAATGAAGACTTGAAAATAGTGTTTATTTATGGGTCATAGGTCATGGGCATGCTAGTCCAGAGATTCAAAAAGTGTGATTTTCTGACCCTTGTTTGGACACTGGATTTCAAGTGATATGGAACTGTGGGGCTTACTCCTGAGTTCACCTGAGCTGCAGATCTAATAGAAAGTGACAGATAATTGAGACTGCAGAATTTTTTTAAAGTGAACAGGACTATTGGCCATTGCACCTTCATCTCACATGCTTAATTACTGTTTTTAATGACATTTGTGCTGGCTGGGACACAGCCAGTAATTTGCTACCAATTTAGTCACTAACTTCCAGGGTCTGAGAAGTCACTCTGAGTTCCTCTTGCAAAATTGTAAATTAGGTCAAGTTTATTTGGCAAAACTCCCTTCTCTTACCTCTTTTTCTTGTCTTTCATTATTCTAATCAGTAGCTCATGCAGTTCAGGTCCTCCTGTCAATGGGGAAATTGATTTCACAGAAGATAATGTTTGGTGCAAAGAAAGATTCTCAAATACTGGAACTTGAGCACAGTAGCACCTGAGTACTTTAAAGTGGCACTGCTCAAAATGTGATCTGAAGTTTACAATCTGCTACTGGTCCATGCAAGGAGATAAGAAGCTTGTGCCAGAATACAAATCAGCTATTCCCTAAATATGTTGTATCAAATCATTCTAGATGAAGGAAGCTGCACATTGATTTACATTCTGGTGCAAGCTCCATACCTTACTGCACTTCTTCACTTCAAGTAACTTTGCTTAAATTACACCATACAAGCACTGATCCCCTCTACTTCTATGCATAGGAGAGAGAGAGTTGGGATAGGTGTATTCAGTTGATTAGGTAATATATTAGCCAGGGTTCTCTAGAGAAACAGAGCCAATAGGAAATATCTGTAAATATGGGATTTATAAAAGTATTGCACGCAACCATGGGAAAGCAAGAGACCAAAATCCATAGAGCAAGTTGTGAAGCCGGCAACTCTGATGAAGGGTCTTCACAAACTCCAAAGGAGAGGCTCACTGGCTAAAGAAGTAGTGAAAATTCTCTCGTCTCCCTTAAAAGTCTCCAACTGACGGAATCAAACCCAACTGATAGGATTATACCATTTGCTGGAGACACCCCTTAGCTGATCATAGATGCAATAAACCAGAGCTGCAATTAACTGACTGATGATTTAATAAACCAGCCTTCTGGTTTATCAACTAGCCATGGAATATCCTTGCAGTAACTGCTAGGCCAGTGTTTGCCTTACCAGACAACTGGCCAACTCGACACCAGAACCTAACCATCACAGCTGATGAATGAATTGCTTGGTGTTTTAATTTGTTAAAGCTGATGGAATGTAATATACCCTAAATGGGACAGCTGTTAAAAAGACAGTTTATTAAGTTGCAAGTTTACAGTTTTAAGGCTATAAAAATATTCAAACTAAGGCATCCAGGGAAAGATACCTTGAATCAAGAAAGGCTGACCTCCAGAACACCCCTGTCAGCTGGGAAGGCACATGGCTGGCATCTGCTGGGTCTTTGGCCTCTCCTTTCAACCAGCTTCCCCAGGGGTGTTTTCTTTCTTCATCTCCAAACATCTCTGCCTGTGTCGGCTCTAAAGCTTATTCCAAAATGATTCCCTCTTAAAGGACTCCAGTAAGTGACCCACCTTGAATGGGTGGAGACGCATCTCCATGGAAACAACCTAATCACACGGTCCCACCCACAATTGGGTAGGTCATATTTCCATGGAAACAACTTAATTAAAAAAAAAAATCCCACCCAACAATATTGAATCAGGATTAAAGAACATGGCTTGGGGTATATAACAGTTTCAAACTGGTACACCAGGTCTCAGTTGCTGAGGCCCCTGGAGATGGTATCAGTGCAAAGAAACCCTGAGTTAGCTCAATGAGGAGTGACACATAGGCTGAAAAGTAGAATCATCAAAAGTAGCCCCATTGGGCCTATTCTGGTGTTGGCTTTGGAATTCATTCATTCATTCTGGATGGCATCTAAGTGCCAGACATTGTTTTTAGCACTCTGGATGGAAAACCAGTGAATTAAATAAAGACCCTGACATCATTATATTTATTTTCGTGTGTGTGTGTGTGTTTAGGGTAGGGGTGGAGGGAGAATAGTAAATAAATCCAGCTTCTCTGAGATCCTTCAAGAGAGATGTCAGAGTTTAGTCTTAATCCAGAGCTAGAGCGCATAGGTCATGTTTAACTACATTTGCAAGATTTATTTGCTTTTCTTCTAGACTTTGTAGTTCCACTTTTCCCAACATGGGATAAAAAAGGAATTCCACTTTTAAGAATCAAACTGTGACAGACGCTGCTGATATCAGCCTGTCCTCCTCCTTGATAATTTACAGCACCCCAATTTAGGTCAAGAAAAAAGGGCATCATAATATACACGTTGATTTGCACCTCGTGTCTACTCCCTTTGGACAGTTTTATTTATTGCAAAGAAGTTCATATAGACCCTCCTCAATCTTTTCAACAGTTTCAGTGTGTTTTATTGTACAGATGTAGCATAATTTATTTAGCCCATTCTGTACTGATGGATATGTTTGTTGTTTTCAGCATTCTTAATTGTTTTCTGATATTGCTATGCTATAATGAATAACCTTGTTCATATAGCTTAATTTTTTTGTATGTGAGTATACATCTTTAGGAAAATTCATGGAAGTAGGACTGCTGGGTCAAAGAGAATTTTTATTTTAAAATTTACTAAGTATGGCCGTTAATTGGAAAATCAATCAAAGGGTTAAAAAGTATGCATAACTTAAAATTTGAGAACTTTTACTATATTTCTCTTCAAGAAGCTCATTATAGTTTTTATTTCTACTACCAGTGTATGCTGGAGAGCTTGTCTCCAACCCTCACCAGCACAGAATATACCACATCAAAATTTTTCACTTTTGCTGGCCTAATAGGCAAGATGGTATCCTGTTTTAATTCACATTTCATTAATTATGAATACAAACTACTTTTCAGTATTTATTAGCCCATAGTACTTTTTATATAAATTACTTTTCAATAATCTCTGTCCTTTTTTTCTAGTATTTTGCTCTTTTCTCCCTGACAGTAAATTAAGCAAATTAGCTTTTTTGCCTATTTAATGTGTTGCTAATATTTTCTCCCAATCTGATATTTATCTTTTGACTTTGTGTGTTGTTTTTAAGTTATACAGAGGCTAAAATATTTTTGTAGTCAGAATTTTAAATCTCTTCTTTTATGGCCTCTGGATGTTATGTTTTGCTTAGAAAGCACTTTCTGCTTTAATTATTATACATAAATTTACTCATATTTCTCCCAGAACTTGAAAATCTTTGCTACATTTGGAATTTATTTTGTGAAAAGAAATGAGGCTGGGACCCAGCTTAATGTTTAAAATTTTATTTTATTAAAAATTTTTTTAACATTGTAAATTTATCTTTTGTATTTGTAGACATTTTTTATGTTTTATAGCTATTACTCCTTTGTTATATGCTTTGCACATATTATTACTCAGGCTTTTCCCCCTCTTGTCTTTGTCTATCTTTTTAGGTCTTATTGATAACATAGATCATTCTCTAACATAAACAATATCACAGTTATCCAAGCTGAGACTACCAATAAAATGTACAGAAAAGCCATCTAAATAATGCATATTCAAAAGAATTGATTGATTAATGTACAGTTCTCTTTCTTTGTCTTAATACCAACTGTTTTACCTAACATTCTCTATTATGTTAGTGGTATAATTGGGGAATTTCTCTTATTTGTCTAAAGAACTTTAGGAAAAGTTCAGAGTTCATTAAACCTGAGAGATTATGACTTTCTGTCAGATGGTATGACTGATAATTTATGACATAATTGAAGAATTCAAAGAATGTTATGTTTTTATAAACAAACAAAACTCATATTGAGCCAAACATTAATATGATCATTATTCTAATGTTAATAGGATTTCTAATGTTCAGTATCACCATTTTTCATATCACTATCTAATTTATACATTAGCCTTTTACTTTTTTAATGCAATTTTATTGAGATATATTCATATACCATAAAAACATCCAAAGTGTACAATCAGTAGTTCAATGTATCATCATATAGTTGTGCACTCATCACCACACTCGATTTTTGAAACTTTTCATTATTTCAAAAAATAAAAATAAGAATAAAATAAAAATAAAAAGAATACCCAGAACATCCCATACCCTTTATCTCCTTTATTTATTTATTTATTTATTTATCTTCATACACTAGATAAAGGGAGTATCAATCAAAGGGTTTTCACAATCACACAGTCACATCATAAAAGCTATATAGTTATACAATCATCTTCAAGAATCAAGGCTACTGGATTAGAGTTCATCAGTTTCAGGTATTTCCTTTTAGCTATTCTAATACACTAGCAATTAAAAAGGGATATCTATATAATACATAAGAATAATCAGAATGACCTCTGAACTCTATCTGAAATCGCTCAGCAACCTAAACTTTATATTTTGTCTTTTATTTAAAAACATTTTTTTATCATCACAATTGACTTTTTTTCTTTTTTGTGAAAAATAACATATACACAAAAAAAAAAGTAATAAATTTCAAAGTATATTGCAACAATTAGTTGCAGAACAGATTTCAGAGTTTGGTATGGGTTGTAATTTCACAATTTTAGGTTTTTACTTCTAGCTGCTCTAAGGTACTGGAGACTAAAAGAAATACCAATATAATGATTCAGCAATCATACTCATTTGTTAAACCCTATCTTCTCTGTGTAACTCCACCATCACCTTTGATCTTTCTCCCACTCCTCAGGGGTATTTGGGCTGTGGCCATTCTAACTTTTTCATGTTGGAAGGGGCTGTCAGTAATATGGGATAGAGGGATGGAACTAGTTGATGTTCTAGAAATGTTGGCCATTCTGCATTTCAGGACTTATCTGGTCCAGGGACCCATCTGGAGGTTGTAGTTTACTGGAAAGTTACCCTAGTGCATGGAACCTTTGTAGAATCTTATATATAATGCTGTAGGTGTTTAGGATTGGCAGAAATGATTTTGATTGAGGTTTGGTAAGATATGATAGGTAGCAATGTATAACTGAAGCTTGCATAAGTGTGACCTCCAGATAGCCTTTTGACTCTATTTTATCTCTCTCAGCCACTGGTACCTTATTTGTTACACTTCTTTACACTTTTTTTGGTCAGGATGGCATTGTTCATCCCACAGTGCCAGGGCCAGGCCCTGGGAGTCATCTCCCATGCTGCCTGGGAGACTTTCATACCTGGATGTCATGTCCCACATGGGGGGAGGGCAATGATTTCACTTGCAGAGTTGAGCTTAGAGAGAGGCCACATCTGAGTAACAAAAGCGGTCCTCTGGAGGTGATTCTTAGACATACCTATAGGTAGGCTTTTCTGCTACATACATAAACTTCACAAGAGCAAGCCTCAAGTTCAAAGGCTTGGTCTATTGATTTGGGTGTTCCTAATGTTTGACACAGTATCTGGGGTTTCCCTGGTGGTAAAGTTTAATAGTTTGATGTTTTTTCTTCCATCCCTCAAGGGACTTTGCCAATACGTGTTGATTATCTGCTTAATATACTCTGGGGTGTAACCAGACATTATATCAAGCTATACAGGTTTAAAGGCTCTCATTCTTTTTCTGGGCCCTCTGTGTTTGAATTGTTTAAATGAGCTAACCAGACTGGTTGAGTTAGATTATGTGCTACAGAAAATTTAGGTTCTGGACAAAATAAACCTCTCTTCCTTTAGTCTCAAAGAATAAGTGAAGTTCTAAAATACAATGTCTTCCTTACCCCTGGGTTCTGAATTACCTTAATCCCAACCTGATTGGCTTTGTTCTTGTCTCTAAATACCAGGTTATACATATATAAAACAGCCTCTCAGGATCCAGAAATAACAATTACCACTCCAGACTAAATGTGACTGCTAGAAGAGCTTACAATCTAGACCCCAGTTTTCTTATAAGTATTTTCTAAATGAGATCATACAATATTTGCTCTTTTATTTCTGGCTTATTTTGCCTCACCAAATGTCCCACAGGTTCATTCACATCGTTGCATGCCTCATAACTTCGTTGCTGTTTTGTAGCAGCACAATATTTGATCATACGTATGTACCATCATTTGCCAATCTACTTCTCAGTCAGTGCATCCTTCAGCCACCTGTGTTCATTAGGCATCATGTATAATTCCCCAAGTCCACAGTCCATTAACACTCTCAATTTTAGATAATTTCATTGTTCCCAAGAGAAAGATAACTAGTAAACACACCCTCAGCAAATAGAAAATCGAAACCTCCCCTTAACTCTAGTCCCTCCCCCCATTATTTACCCCTGGTATTGCTGTGGTACTATTGTTTTCCTGTTAAACGTAGCCTATAACATGCAATAGCAGTTTTCTCCCTATATCTCCAAATTACACACACTTTGTACAAGATTCATACCTTTGTAGTAGTTCATGCAGGAGCTTATTTATATTTGTAGTGTTAATTGGTGGGACACATGAGTCTATACAACCCCTTTCAATCATGTTCACCTTCAGTATGGTAATATTACTTATAGAACCACTAGTGAACCACCTTTACTTCTATCTATTTCCTTACAATTAAGTTCAACCTCCTTAGCTAACTGTACACCCGTCTCTAGCTTCTGGGTATCTATAGTTCCCCTATATTCTGTATTATAAACCTCTGATTTTACCTTTACCGTGGTCATACAGGTGGAATCATTCAGTATCTATCTTTTTGTGTCTGGCTTATTTCACTCAGCATTATGTCCTCAAGGCTCATCCATCCTGTTATGTGCTTTAGGACATCATTTTGTCTTACTGCTGCATAATATTCCATCATATGTATATACCACATTTTGTTGATCTACTCATCTGTTTATGGGCACTTAGATTGTTTCCATCTTTTGGCGATTGTGAATAATGCTGCTGTGAACATCGGTGTGCAAATGTCTTTTTGTGTCACTGCTTTCAGCTCTTCTGGGTATATACTGAGTAGTGGTATTGCCCAGTCATAGCCTAAACTTTATTTTGTCTCCTTTCTCTCTTCTCTCTTTTGGTCAAGAAGCCTTTGTAAATCCCATGATGTCAGGTCCAGTTCATCCCTGGGAGTGATGTCCCATGTTGCCAAGGAGATCTATACCCCTGGGAGTCATGTTCCATCTAGTGGGGAGGGCAGTAAGTTCACCTGTGGAGCTGGCTTAGAGAGAGAGAGAGGCCACATCTGAGCAACAAAAGAGGTTCTCCAGGGGCAAAACTTAGTCACAATTATAAGTAGGCTTAGCTTCTCCTTTGTAGAAGTAAGTTTCATAAGAGTAAGCCCCCAAGATTGAGGGCTTGGCCTATCAATTTGGTAGCTCCCAATGCTTGCGAGAATATCAGGTCTTCCCTAGGTGGGGAAGTTTAATATTTCCACATTTTTTCCCTAGTCCCTCAGGGGGACTTTGCAAACACTTTTTTATTTTCTGCCCACATTTCTCTGGGTTGTATTGGGGCATCACACTAACCTGTGCAAACCAATGAGATCTCACTTCCTATTCAAGTTTCCATGTAATTATGCTGTTCAAATAAACCAATCACATAAGTTAAATTAGATAGTGTGCTACAGAAAATTAAAAATCTGCAGCAAATTAACATCTCTTCCTTTGATCTTACACAGAAGTTGAAGTTTAAAACACAGTCAATATAATCCTTTATCTCTTAGTCTGATTTACCTTATCCCTAACCAGGTCAGCTTCATTCATAAATTAAATTGAAGTCTGACCTCTTTTTCAGCTTTTTAAACAATTGCTGTATGAGGTAATGCTGACTTTCATGGCTGCAGAACTCTAGCTCTGAGTCTCAGGTGTCACAAAGATACCCAAGTTGCAGTGAATGACCAGGTAATACACAAAGAGCTCAGCATCTCAGAATTTAGAAATAACAATTACAACTCAGGAATAGATGTGACTGCTGTAAGAGCTTAGAATCTAGGAACCTTTGCAATAGGCCTTCCCCTGATAACCTATGCTCTTGAATTTAATTCTCAAGAGTTCGCACATTATAGTTAGTCCATATTAGTGAGGGGTTATGATATGCATCTTTTAATTTCTAACTGATTTCACTAAACATACTAAATTTCGTTCATCTAATTGCATCCGACTTTATTTTTATTCTCCCCCTACATGTTTATTCAGTTGACCTAATATGATTTACTTAATAATCCCTCATTTCCTGCTAATTAAAATGTCACCTTTATCATAAACTTATTTTAAGTCTGTTTCTCAGTTCTCTTACCTGTTTTATTAATATTTATATCTCACTTTTCTCCAATCCCTACTTTTTTTTCTTTGATGAGGATTTAAAATTTTTTTATTAATTTTTAAATTAAAAAAATATGACAAGAAAGAAACACAAACATTCTGAACGTATCATTCTGTTCTACATATAATCAGTAATTCACAATATCATCACAGTTGCATATTCATCATCATGATCATTTCTTAGAACATACGCATCAATTCAGAAAAGAAATAAAAAGACAACAGAAAAAGAAATAAAATGAAAACAGAAAAAAAATTATACATATCATACCCTTGCCCCTCGCTTTCATTGATCACTAGCATTTCAAACTAGATTTATTTTAACATTTGTTCCCCCTATTATTTTTTATTCCATATGTTCTACTTGTCTGTTGACAGGTAGATAAAAGGAGCATCAAACACAAGGTTTTCACAATCACACAATCACATTGTGAAAGCTATATCATTATACAATCATTTTCAAGAAACATGGCTACTGGAACACAGCTCTACATTTTCAGCCAGTTCCCTCCAGCCTCTCCATTACATCTTGACTAACAAGGTGATATTTACTTACTGCATAAGAATAACCTCCAGGATAACCTCTTGACTCTGGAATCTCTCAGCCATTGACACTTTGTCTCATTTTACTCTTCCCCCTTTTGGTTGAGAAGGTTTTCTCAATCCCTTGATGCAGAGTCTCAGCTCATTCTAGGATTTCTGTCCCACGTTGCCAGGAAGGTCCACACCCCTGAGAGTTATGTCCCGCATAGACAGGGGGAGGGCGGTGAGTTTACTTTCTGTGTCGGCCCAGAGAGAGAGGCCACATCTGAGCAACAGAAGAGGTTCTCTTGGGGGTGACTCTTAGGGCTAATTTTAAGTAGGCTTAGCCTATCCTTTGCTCAACCCCTACTTTTTAAATAAATTCATTTCATAATCTATTTTAATACCTGAAAAAGACTATTCCTCTCCTTATTCTTGTCTGTCCTGTCAGGATTTTTCTAAATATAATCACATAAATTTTTTCCAGACAATTTTTAGCATGTCATTTTACCATGTTCTCATTGTAAATAACTGGGTATTTAACTTAGGGAGGATCAACACCTTTGAAACACTTAATCTGCCTATACATCATCTTTTTGTTTAGGTAATTCTGCTTTCATGTTCCTCTGAGTTTTAAAATTGTCTTCATATCAGGAATTTATAAATTTGGATTGTTATAAATGATATATTTTCTTCTATATTATATTTGAAAATTGGTTATTTGTAAGAAGGAGTCATTAATTTGGGTCCACATTTGTATTTTCAAGAAGTACCTCAGCTCATTGAGACACAGCTGATGTTCAGGTGGCTTTTGGGAGCCAGATCTATAGATTGGCTGTTTCTAATTTGTTTCTTCCTGCCAGAACTCTGCACCATCCAGACTCATGCCTTGTTTTATCTTTTATAGAAAATTAACTATTTTAAGCTGAAAAAGCTATATGTGCCAGGTTTCTTAGTCTCAGTCCAGAGTTTTCTCTAGCTGGGTTTAAGCAGAAAGAGTTCCATAAATGACATTAGGTAGCTCATAGCTTCTGTAAGGGGGCCAGAGAGATAGTCAAAGAAAGTGAGCAGGGGAAATGCCCGCCCACAACCGACAGTCCTGCAATGTTCCGGCTTCCACCCTTGTAGGTTCTTGGGGCTGGACACTGAAACCTACCACAACTTTCCTGGAAAGATCTGTGGTCTGTGATTGTAAATCTCAGCTAAGTTAAAATTTATTTTGTTTATTAGAGAAGCTGTAGGATTACAGAAAAATCATGCATAAAATACAGAGTTCCCATATACCGCCCTATTATTAACACCTTGTAACAGTTAGTACATTTGTTACAGTGGATGAAAGAACATTTTATAATTATACTATTAACTATAATACCTGGTTTGCATTAGGGTTCATTATTTGTGTAGTCCTGTTTTTAAAATATTTTTATTCTAGTAACATA